>CM052720.1:1878558-1920002 GCA_028551405.1 Uromys caudimaculatus | reverse complement strand
ACTGAAGGAGTTGAGGGAGTTTGCAGCCCCATGGAGGGAGCAACCCCACCAATGGGCCTGACCCTTCCTTCCCCGGTCATCCTGAAGTTTGGACCACCAAGCAAAGAATACACATCTATGGGCCCATGGTTCGGACCACATATGAAGCAGAGGATGACCTCGATGGCCATCAGGGAGAGAGGAGAGGCCCTTGGGCCTGAGGGCGTTAGAGGCCCCAGGTGGAATAGGGGGATGGGTGGGCAGGTGGGTGGGAAGTGGAATTCCCTCATAGAGGTAGGGATGGGGAGGGGATAGAGGGCTTCCAAAGAGGAGACCCAGATAAGGGGAAACACTGGAAATGTAAATAAAGTATCAAAAATAAATTAAAAAAAAAAAGAAAGCAGAACATTGTCATGCTGAAATGTATGAAAGAAGAATAAGAAACAAACAAACCAAGAAAAATTTAAAAAGAAATTAATATTCAATAAATTCTTATTTTTATAGTTACTGAAAAAAGAAACAGACATTGCAGGACGTCATTATAATATTATAATGCATGCAGCATGTCATTATAATAAGCTAATGTATCCAGGGTATCCTAATATTCTAATATGACACTGGTTTCTATGCTAAAAAGCTATATTTCTGCACTCATTTCATTTTGATAAACATGAAGAGTTTTCCAAGGCAAACGTTCTTTTTAGAGAACACCAAAAAAAAAAAAAAATGCAATTAGCTTCTTCAAAGTATTGTTTGTTAACATTATTATTCTCTAGGCTTTCATGTGCTGATGGATGTGGGGGCTAAAGAACATTTCCTTGTTTTAAGAACAGCTTCTCCAAAAACTGAGAGAAAAAAATGTGCTTGAACGTACTCTGTTTAATTATGATCATATTTCATGTTCATAAATCAGTGAAAGACCAGCTTTAGAATAACCATTAGAGTACTCTTTAATTATGTTATATAACTCAGGTATTATATTAAGAACTTCATATGAATTACCATATTTAATACTCAGACAAACCAACTATTATTTCTTTTTCTAAGAAAGGAAAATTAATCTTAAGAACTTGCAAAATGTATTCATTCTTATGGGGCAGACTCAATAATAGAAACAAGCTACACACAGAAGCAATTAGAGCCTACACCTAGGACATAGCCATCTCACACATCTAGAACACCAGCAAGGAACTCATAGTAGAGTCAGTTGTCATTCACTCAATCACCCACTCATTCATGTATCCATTCAAAAAGAGTTTGGAAAAGTGGTAGATATATCAAGGGAAGGTCCACAAGTGATAGCTCACAATCTGATAAAATTCAGAGGTTGGGCAAAGAAAGTATTTATGTAGGAAGGACAAAGAAGAGAAGGAAGTACCTTTTGAATGAGAAAGATAGCAACACTATTAAAGTAAGAAAATGATAACTTAACAAATAGAGGTTACAAATAAAAAGAAGCTAACCTCAAGATCTCCTCGTTTGTTTCTCTTGTTGGAGTTGAAAACAAACTACATTTTATTTATCTACCAATTCACTTTGATACCCTGCCTCCATATCAATGAAAAGCCAGCTTTTATTACTTTTAAAGTGAGTACATAAAGATGCTTTATAGTAGTGAACATTTTTATGTTTTTAAATAAAACTGAATTTTGGTATATGACATGATATTTACATATATGGGTAGAGTAACTAAATCTAAGCAGTCAACCTATTTTATATATTATCTCCACAAGTCTTTTGTTCATGCTGAGAACAACTCAACATGAAAACAGAACTGCTATATTATTCAAATACATATGTTGAATGCATATATATTTCAAATTAACTTAGTATTTGATTCCAAAAGATAAAAAACACACAGTTTGTGTGTGTGTGTGTGTGTTTTTTTTTTTACAAATTCAATGCTGTCCAAGGGTAGACTATACACAGAAATAAATGCATTTTTCCAGGTGGTATGGACATGCATATAACCTTGCTGTGTTGTATATTGCATTATTCCTATTCTGGGAAAAGAGACATGCTACTAACACCCTATGCCTGAATGTGGAGTGTTCAAGACAAGAGTCTCAGTTTGGAACTCTCCTTTTATGCAGTATAGAGTGACAAACCTGCTTGATTAATAAGTTTTGCCACATGACTATGAATACATGCCCCCAAAAGGTTGATGACTAAGGAATATATTACAATTTCTGAAAATTAGCCATTATGTGGCAGGATCATATGCTGTCTATAGCATTGGTCGCATGGCCCTACTCTCATCAGTAAGTCTGAACTTCCTGTCTAGAAAGAACACATAGCTGTTTAAAGGAAGAATTAAAAATTAGCCAGAAAAGTAGAAAAAAATAGGTGATAAGATGGAGGTGTTCGCTTTCCATTTCTTAAAGCAGATAGAGTATAAAGAACAGAGAAGACAAAGTACATCACTACTAACTAGGGGGTCCATAAGAGGACTGGAATAAGTAGGAATGATGGCAAATGACGCTCTGCACTTACCTTCAATACAGAAGAAGGGAAACTTCATCATTCAGGAAATAGGTGGCAATCTTAAATGCTCTGCATCTGAGCTGCTTGAATTGGGGAAGATTTAAAGTATCTAACGACTTAGCTTATGAGGCTTTGGCGCAATAGATCATATTTTCTGTGGGGAAACTAACATAACAACTCATCCTTCTTTAAGAAAAATGCTTCATAGTCCAAGGTAGTCTGAGGGAAATCAGTGTCTAACAGACTGGTTCATTAATACCATTTATGATAATTGGTTTTCACCAGCCAAGGCCCTCATAAATGTCAGGGTTTGAAAGATGATTAAAATAAAGAGAGGCCTTACTGATGAATTTGGACATACGGAAGGCTCCACTTGATGTTTATCCAGTGATGGTTCAGGGAGGAACATGTTCACAAAAAGTTAAGAAAGAAGACTGGAGTGGTGATTTAGTAGAATTGCCTAGCCACATGAAGAGTTAGGATAAATTTTGGTGGATATGAAAGACTTAAAAATCTGCTAAAAGACTTGCGAGATGGAACAAAAGCTAATTATGGGGCTTATCTGGGTTACTCAAAAGCAAATATGTTAAGATTTATATCAAATTAGAGACCCTAAAGAAAAAAAAATAGATGTAAAGCCAAATGTTGTGCTGCATTTTCTTTAATTGGTTATGGCTATTTTATTTGTTTACCTTTCAAATGTTGTCTCCCTTCCTGGTATCCTCTCTGCAAGCCTCCTACTCCATATCCCTCCCCCTTCCCCCGTGCCCTGTGAGGATGCTCCTCTACCCACCCACCTACCCACTCCCACCTCACCTGCCTGGCATCCCCCTATGCCGGGGCATCGAGCTTCCACAGGACCAAGGGCCTCCCCTCCCACTGATGTCAGATAAGGCAACCCTCTACTACATCTGCAGCTGAAGACATGTTGTCCTTCCAAGTGTAATAATTGGTTGGTTGTTAGTCCTTGGGAGCTCTGTGGTGTCCAGTTAGTTGATATTGTCGTTCTTCCTGTGGGATTGAAATCCCCTTCAGCTCCTTCAGTACTTCCCCTAACTCTTCCCTTAGGGTCCCCATGCTCAATCCGATGGCTGGCTGTGAGCATCCACATCTGGTTTTAGCAGGCTCTGGCAGAGCCTCTCAGGGGACCATAGCCTTAACAGAAGAACAACCCTTACTTTGAAGAATGCAATGTCCTGGGCTAGGAACCTCCACACCTGCTTTGCTGACAGCGTAGTACATGCAAGTGTGAGCTGTATACAGAGTTCTGAGACAACATGTTGAATAGAGGATTTTTTTAGTTACCTATTAATGTGCAAAATACTAGGGTATTAGTGGGTAGTTGGAACAAGTTTATCTTAATTTGAGGCATACATTAAAGCACCAGGGGCAAATGACAATGGTATACAGGTATAGACAAAGGATTCTGCAGGTAAAAAGGACTAAACTGGTTCTAGTCATGGATAACATTGTGTGAATTTCTCCACGGCAAGAGAACGTTGAAGGTATATATGGGCTGATGTATATAAATAGCTGGGGAGTTTTCCCTGAGAACGTGAGCTGTGTATGAAGTCGTGCATGTTTTGGCACAACTAGAACTTGTCCACTCCAAGGAAGGCCCTGAGTGAAAAATGGGAAAGACTTCCTGGGAGCTATGATTAGGTTATAGAAAACATTAAGTAGTAAGAAAGAGTATGAACTATTCTAGCCTAAAGCCCAATGTGGCCTGTGAAAAAGATTGACAGCTTCTAGAAAATGCCAGTGTATTTCAGAGAGCTATGCCTCTATATTCAATATTGCTATTTTGAGAAAAAGAGGGAAGAGTAATGGAATATTTCCATGATGCATAGAACTTTGAAAATGCTTCTTATAGTATTTCTTTATCTGTTCTATACTGAAACCAATTTGGCATGGATAGCCGACTTTCATAGAATTCCTCTAAGAAGGTAATTCATACAACTGCTATTTGTCATAAGATGTTGGCCTGGGACCTTGCCTTATTAACTTGACCACGTTCATTAAAATAATTTCATCATATAAGCAAAATTAGACTGCTCTCTGAGTGTTTCATGGGATAAGAAAGGCACCTGAAAGACATACAACCAAAGGAATAGTGATGTAATTCACATGAGTTGAAATGGCCTGGTACAACCCTAAAATTCTTGGAAAAATGGCATAGCTCATGTCTATGAATCTAAAACAGCTGCAAGGGACTTGAGGGTATTGTTGAATGTTCATAACTGACATTTCCCAAGTTATCCACCTTTTGTGTAACTATAAGATGTGCCAAGTGAGATTTAATTTTAAAAAAGACAAGGCTTTTGAGTTCATGAAGAAACTTTTAAAAGAAGTTAAATAGATGTATATCTCAAACCCTGTTTCCCTTCATGTTACAAATCATTAGAATCTCAGAGTGCTACAGTTGGAGTCTATGTGAAAACAAAGAGACAAACCCTGAGCAAACAGTGAACAATTCCAATAGATTTTAACTGCAGTCATTAAGTGGGGCAGAAGTTCAGTATATAACACAAGAATAGCAATTGTTAATGGTAGATTAAGCAATGCAGCAGATAGGATCCAGGACTAGTTCCACTTCAATAACAACAGAACAATAAAAGCACTATACAAATTATACAATTAAAAGTTTGATCAAAGATCAATTGGTTAAGCATTTTCCCTGAAATAAAACAAAATTAGGCTCTGTAAAATGACATGAATACATATTGTAGTGTTCACAAGTATTGCCTATTAATACCATTCAGACTCTTTTGAGACCACTGTCCTTTCAAGCCATTGAGTACTTGTCTAAAATTGCAGGAACAGCCAAAAACAAGGTACTGCTCTTCCTTGTAAATGACTTGTGCAGTGATGGCACAGGTAAGGATAATGAATGGTCTAAATTGCTATAGTAATACCTTGTGTCTTTCAGTTATTAGTCAGAGAGTCCTTTGAGGTTCCTAAATTATGTGTCCCCTGTTCTTGATTGCTACCCAAGTTAGACACTGATTTAACTCCTAAAGCTACCCTACTGATGTGGTTGTAGGACATGGAGAAACAAAGATGGGACTGAGTTTGAAACTTATTCTCTGTTTTCTAGGTTTTACAAGGCTGAAAGGCACAATAATGTCACAAGAGAAATGTCAACAAAATTTCTACTTGGTTATGTAGCTTGTATACTACTCCAGCAATGTAACAGGTAACATATGCCTGTTGATTTAGGAGTAGCACAAATTATGTGGGCAAAACTAAGTGCTTTCTGATTTGAGTTGAAGCACATTCTTCAGAAAAGACTCATGTCTGGTACTGTAAAACCTGTCCAAATTCTGTGGCTTGGGAGGTCGTAGGCCATAACAAGGAAGTTACTGCTCATGTTATTTTGCTAAGTAAACATGATGTGAATACAAAATTGCCTTGTAAATACTTATGTATAGAAACATGGATTATTTCTATTGTCAACTCTGGAAAAAGAAACTTCTTTATGCAGTGGGCAGTACAGAGATAATTGAGACTGAATTCTCTAAATGGGCACCAATATCACTCAAGGCTTAGAGAACACAGTTGCAATTCCAGGATTTATACAGTTAACCAATACCAGACAGTACTTATAGGCACCAGCCCCAGGCTTTACAGAAACTTAACATTTTCCATAGAAGAGGCTTATTAGGTCCTTCCTTCTCCAAGGATTTAGACTTGGTTGGCAGTTGCTAGAACAGGAAGAATATTTTCCCTAAGTGAGGTAACTGCCTATAAGTTATTCATCTGTCTATACATAATTCTGAATAAACCAGTTGTTTCATTTAACAACATTTGAGAGATTGTATTGTTGTTTCTATTATAGCTATCTTCTCTAGAGCATCTCAGAAACCATACACAGATGCTGACATGATAGTTAGCTAATCATTAATGTAGTAATAATGTTCATTAGTTAAAAACAAAATAATGTTCTAATTGAATGTGTTTATAAGAGAAGTTGATTTGTCGAATAGTTGTGTAGTATTGAGGGTTAGTATTTGAAAACAATGCCTTTTGGATAACTTCTTAATAAACCTATGTTTCTCTATAAATTGAATTATGTTACTTTTTATCAGGTCAATTTTTTTACAATAGACTCAGTGATATGGCTTAGTGTATTGTGTGGATTAGTTAGAGTTTGGTCATTAATGTTAATAATGGAACATGAAGAATGATCCTAATATATGAGCCTCTGAATTCTGAATTGACTGATTGTATTATACAAAGGGCCCTTTGTAATTACTCATTTTGACACTTTTTGACTCCATGTCATATTTTGAATTTAATCATAAAATGCATCACCATTTGCCAAGCTCTTTCCATTACAAGGTATGTCCCTTTGGAGTAAGGTGGTTTTTAGGTGTATCTATTCTGTATCTCTTTTGACTTCTATAGTACCTGGCATATTGCAATCATTACATATTTGCAAGTAAATTAATAAAGCAATCATTATTGTAAATTTACACTTCTTTATAAGAATGTACTCTTGAAGTTTATCTTTTAATTGAGTCTTACCACAAAAAATATCCATTGAGATAGGCTGTTGTCTCATAGTAACATAGGAACAAATACATAATAAAATAGGGAAAGAACCACTGAACTTCTATTACATACAAAAGCACAGCTCACTGGATTTGCACTAGTTTATGTCTCTGGCCAATAAAGCGAACATATAAAACAAACATAATATGCTTAATACTGGCCTTGTATAACAATGACAGTTTCTAAATACATAATCTCTTTTTTGTCTTTCTGCTATGAGAAAATATTTAATCATCTACACGATGTCTCATAATGTCATAATATCATAGAAAATTAGTTTCATTAGTATAATATTTATAACATTACCTTATTATTATTATGCTAGTACTTATTAGATAGTTGTTTTGAAGGAGTTAAAATGGAACATGCTTTAAAAATGAGAAAATCAAATTCCTATAATATTTAAATGCATGCTATGCTGTATTTATTTTTGGCTTATGAAAATATAAAATAATATTAAACAAAATCTTCTATTTCCACAATCCCAAGTTGTTAGTACTTAGGATTGTATTCAAAGCGCACAAATGAACTATCACATATAGAAAATTTTCTCACGGTTGTGAATGTAAGCAACTATGAAAGAATCAAACACAGGAGTAAATTTAGCTGGTATTTCAGAAACTGCTTCCTTAATGGTTAAAAAAGACTGCTGGTAATTTCAAACAGCATGGACAATTTACTAACTTCACCATCGACAATACATTGAAAAAACTGCCAGGTAACAGTCTTCCTAAGAAGTGATTTTCAAAATGTTTCCAGTATTCAGTGGATTTTTCCTTTTAGAGAAAAATGGTGGCATTGTTTTCTTCTAATTAATCCTTTAGCAAGATCTATTTTGCCATAATTCTTACTTAGCATTCAAATATTCATATTAAACCACAGTAACTGTAACAATATTGCCCTCTTTTATTGCAAGTCCATGGCATTTTGGTATTGTACACTTTTTAATTTAGCATACAAATAAAGTTCTTCATTGTGACATTTTCTATTTGTGTCATTATAAGTTTTTATAATTTATCATTTAGCTCTAATGCCCTACCAATGTTTTAAGGCTAATTAGTTTACTTAAATTCTATAAGAAAGTGAGGTATTTTACACAAATAACTCAAAATACTAAAGTTTAATAGAAAATGTGTTAAATAATGGATATCAAAAATTAAACTAAGACATTCATATAATTGTTTTTTTGTGAATTTAAAACTGAACTAAAACTTGGTGTCTCTGAAAGTTTCTACTTTTTGTTTGGTGTACTGGTGATAGCCTGATGCCAAGATAATAATCTTTTTAGAATAATCTATGTTTTATTTTAAATTTACCTCATGTATAAATGTGCATGAAACTGTGGATGGTAATCTCAATTCTCTAGGGCTCACAGAACCATAGGAGTATTTTAACCTGAAAACGATCCACCAGAAATTTTAAAGAGCTTTAGTTGAGATACTTATAAGTATTAGCATGTTGGATCTTTTAGAAAAGCGAGAAATATTAACTCTATTTCCATGTACTTTAATATCCTGATATCCCAGAAATTACACAGACACATAGGAATGCCACAAATGAAATCACCAAAAAAGATATAAGAAGACATAAGAGAGCTGATTTTTTTAATTATTTATTTTTTGAGACTATAATTCCATCATTTCCTCTTCAATCTCTGCTATCTAAATATTCCAAAATATCTCTCTTTGTGGTGATTTTATATATGTGTCCTTTTTTATTAATTTTTGCTTATATATATATATATGCATATACATTTCAAAGTGCATACATATAACCAGCTCAGTCTATATCATGTTATTTGTAAGTAAATGTGGGAGAAATAATCTTCCCCAGAAAGAGGACAGCATTTACTTGTGACAATTGTCCTTCCAAATTTTTATCATTCTCATGGGTTCTCCTCATGTAGTTTGGACACAAATGAAAGAGAACAAACATCAACAAGATAACTTTTAGTTTACTTGTAAAAATAGGGCCTAGACCTTAGGAAAAAAAATATAATAGTATTGAATGTCTATTTTAATAAATGAATTACAATTTCTTAATTGATTTTAAAAATTCATGTCAGTATATTCCACAGAGAAGTGCAAAAAAGTTCCTGTTTCTCAAGCACAAAAAACTATGAGAGCTCTATTAATTCATATTTAGTGATAGACTAGCTTGAGTCTAGTACAGATCCAAATTTGATACTTCCAGAGCTCCTATAAGGCTCCTTGATGGTAATCACCACAGGAACTATTAGATCACAATGAATTACATGAAGAAGAAATCAATGAAGCGTTTTGAAGATTCACAGAATACTTGAGATAGATTCTGAGCTGGAAAACCAGTAGTTTTAAATTAATAAATATGGACTTAATATGTAGTTAATAAATATGGACTCTGAACTCACTTGTGAATCAAACTGTCTGTTTTGCAGCCACAATTTGTTTCTATGCTTGACTGCTCCAGAGACATATCTATTCCAGCTGCCTTTCTGTAGCTTTCCAAGGGTAGACCACACATCCAAGCAATTAATAACTGCTCAAGTCATTGCTAAAGTGAAGAGAAATGCTTGGGTTTTCATATGATAATTAGAGTACTTACATCCGGTTCTGGTCTCCCTTTGTTATAGTGATACTAGATAGCCACCATAGCCTAACAAACACTGTCATGTTTCGCCTATCAGAAGTAAAAGCCCTAAAACATCAGAAACTTTATGTTCATCTACATGCCAGAATGGTAGTTCCCCTGAAGGGATGCCTACTACTTTCCATATAAGGCAAAGATGTCATCAATTTCTAAAGAACAACATTATTTCACAGACAATTTCTATTTCAATAACTCTCCATTTGAAAATAAAGCCTATGTGAACACAGATGTGCACAATCTATGGAGCTGTTCTTACAGTATAATTTTCATAACAATTACACTTCCTTTACTCAAATCATAGACCTCATTATTACCACACTATTTGATCAGTATTCAAATAATCACTAGCAGGTGGTAAATAAGAGACCATTAATCAGACCCATTGCTCAACACTGGGTTAATAACACTTCCATAAAGTGGTCTCACATAAACTTAGCTGTGAATTCACTGCTCTTGCTCCTCCCATTGCTGTGTCACTGTCCTCATCCCTGTCTCAGGTGAGATATTAAAATTTATTATCATCTGTATATTTGATGTGTTTCATCCACAGATAGACTGGAAACGTGTCTGATATTTTTAATGTTGTGTTTGCCTTTTCGTGTTTGTGTGTTTTTCTGTGCTATGTATTTATTTTTATATATTACTTCTCTTTATTATAATAAAGTTTTTATTTCAATGGTAAATGTTTCCCCTCTGTAAGTCTATTTTGTTCTTCCTCAATACACAATAGATAGGTAGACATATCCTCTATGTCTCTTAATCTTTTCAATGATACTTATAATTATTCTCCAATGTCTGCTGATTAAATTAATGAGTATTTTCTTCATGTAATTAATTCACTCTGATCAATATAATTCAGTGAGCTGGTTTTATGTTCACAAGAACTTCGTTAAGATTTCATTGTTAAATTATTTGCTTGATTATTTTTATTTTGTTGTGACATTTATTATTCCTTTAAGAATACACCATAGACTTTAAGATATTGCTATATTTAGCCTTTTCTTTATAATTATTTGACAGAGATTACAATAAATTAATTTATGATGATTGAATATATTTTCAGATTGTAAATTTTAATAGTTATATTTTATATGAAAGCTAACTTCATCTATCTTTAACATGATTGTATAACACAAATTTCTTTCCCTGTCACATTTCATCTCTCCTTATATGCATTAACATGTCTTTTTTACTGGATTTGTTATTCTCCTACTAAGTATTTTTTTCTCTACTATTCTAAATCTCAGCTCTTTTCTTTAAAGATGAACTGTAGTTCACAAGTTAAAATTTTCTTGGTAACTTTTTTTAAACTAGTCTCAAAGCAATTAGACATCTTACAGAAATCATAGTTAAATAACTAATCTTTGTCTTTTTCGTGTATCAAGTATGTAACCTTGAAATAATGTAAGACACAGTCCTTCCAATGCCAATGGAAAAATATACTCCAAAGAAATTAGAAAAGAGAAATCAAGATAGAACAGAGGGAGAACAGATAGATTTATAGATTCATAGACAGATAAATAGATAGATGATAGCAATGACATATATAAATGACAGATAGATGATAGATATATAAAATATTAAAATATTTTAAGTGAGTTATCAATTCATAGTAATAGACAGTTAAACCAATGAAATAAAAAAATACCTAAAAGAGGCAGCTAAAACACTCAGTGGCAGATAAAGAAATTATATCATTTAATGAAAACGTAATAACTTAAAAATAATAATAAAAAGGAATCAGTACAGAAAGAGGTGAAGTCTTTAGAAGATAAAGTGATGAGCTACACAAATTCCTAAACATAAAATTCAAAACAGAATCAAAAGAAAAAATGGCACATTGTGTACAGAGCGTCCAACTTCTTGATCACATCAAGAAGAAAGAAGGGGGAAAGACATGAAAATATAGCACTGTTCGACCACTTGGTGGTGACAGTCTGAGGAAGGGCATTCTAATACAGTAGTTTCTATGCAAAATAGAAGAGTAGCTTTACAGTATAGGGAGGAGTTGTTTTGGGTTTTTTTGTTTTTTTTGTTTTTTTTTTTTTTTTTTTACTACATCACAACTACAGGATGTAAGGAGTAGAAGGGGAAATTTAGAACACCATTACAACACATAATAGAGAGTGGTGGCTACAATGACTCTGTGGGGAAAACCACAGCACATGAGATCTCTGAGTGTATTTTATAGAGATTTGTTCATTGAAATTCTTGATCCTAGTATGCATTTATAAGTGACAGACAGTGAAACAGTTAATAACAGTATAGGGTTAGGTTTATAAAAGTTTAGATGCTGTGAAACACTTAAAAAATGAATTTAGCTTTTGAAGTAGTAGTAATAGTCATGGAAAGTACACTTTGTAGGGAGAAATATAAGGAATAGCCCAAATGACCCATCAACTTGTCAATCTACTATAGTCAAAACTGGTGTAGAATGGTGGAGTCACCTATATAAGCAAGACACAGGGTTGAATTTATATAGTATTGATTTAAAAAGTAGTGTGGTACAGATGTAACAATAATTATGACATAACTGTAACAGAGGCATTTGAGTATTATCTAGACATGATTTCAAGAAGTTTTAATGTTCAGTGATCGATGACCTTTTATAAGAACACTGAATTCACCATGAATAATGATTTGAGTATCTTTAAGAGAAGCATTGATTCAGCCACCAAACTTTACAGTAGATGAGTAATTCTAAAAGTGTGTAGGTGAGAACATAATAAGAAGAAAAGTGGTATACACAGAGGAATAAACCACAAAGAAGCATTCTTTTCCAGGGATTGAAAAAATGTCAGTTTTTTTGTAAACTGTAGGGTACATTAGAGGCTCTGGGACACACTCAGAGTGGCTGTTTCAGAAGACACAGAGAGTACTCATTCTTCTGTTTACATTCTACATATGATTTGCTTTGGTCAAGTACATGGCAGATGAAAAAGATCTTTCTGGAAAAATATTTTTATGACAGTGTAAAATATTATAAAATGAAGTAAAATGATCATATCTAGGATGGACAAGGCAACCCCACTGGAGGAAAAGAGCCCTAGGAGCAGTCAAAAGAATCAGTTAGGAGTCCCATAAAAATACTAAGCTAATAGCTCTAACACGGAAGACCTGCTGCAGACCCCTGTAGCCACTGTGCTTATTGCTTCAGTTTCTATGAGCTTTTAATTCAAAGGAACTTGTTATCATTTCCTCTGGCTCCTAACCTCTTTCTGTCTCTGTTCTGTGAAATTCTGTGAGCTTTGAGGGGAGGGATTTAATGGAGACTTTCAAGTTAGACTCTTTTTTTCACATAATGTCTAGCTGTAGTTCTCTGAATCTGTTCCCATCTGCTGCCAGATGAATCCTCTCTAATCAGAAGTCGATAAGGCACTGATGTGAGTATAGCAGAATTATCATTAAGAATCACCTTATTGATTTTTAAAGACCACTTGTGTCTTGGTTTACATGAGGTGTCTGGGCTCTCTAGTCTCTGGTTCTTGATTATTCAAGCTGTGTCAGTTATGTGTTCCTTCTTGTGTAGTGGGCCTTATTTCAAATCAGATATTAGTTAACTACTCCCACAAGTTTTGTGCCATTGTCCTAGTATATGTTGCATGTACAAAAGAATATAGATGAAAGGGTTTGTGGCTAGGCTGGTATCCAGGTTTCTCTTTTGGAAGCCCTTGGAATACATTCCTGCACGAAAGACACTAGAATGTAGGGGTGGAATCTTCATGTAGGAACCAACTCAACTTCTCTGTGTTCAGTGAGTTGTGTGGATTTTGCCAACAGCAAAGGGGTCTCACTGTCAGTGTGCAGAGAGCAACCTTTTGACTAAGCATCAGCCTGAGTGATTTAGGAATTCCCGCGGGCCCCCCTTGGCCGATAGCTTAATTGAACAAAACCAATTTCCAACACTAGAAGCCTTGCCTGGCTAAGAGATGACTAGTTGAGACTCCATATGCCCCATTACTTGGCTTCCTGATTAGAATCACCTTCACAGATTCCATGAAACTACTACTGCACCAGTTTTCTACATCCCCTCCAAATACCCCCCCCCCCGAATTCCAGCTGTCTCTCCCCAAACTCTCTCCCTCTATTCCTTCTTCCTTCCCATGATCCCTTCCACTTCTGTCTTCACCCACACCCACATCCACCCACAAAATCTTTTCTATCTTTCCTTCCTAGGGACATCTGTGCATTTCCCCCTAAGCCTTTCCCCTTTCTAAACTTTCTGGGTCTATGGATTATAACTGGGATATCATTTAATTAATGGTTGATGTATACTTATAAGTTAATACATGACATGTTTGTTTTTATGGGTCTAGGTTACCTCAGGATACTCAGCATGATGTTTTTCTAGTTCCATGCATTCGCCTGCAAATTCATGCTGTCTTTTTTTTGTAACAAGTAAGTAATACTCCCTTGTGTAAATGTACCACATTTTGTTTATCTGTTTTTCTGTTGAGGGATATCTAGGTTGATTCTAGTTTCTGGCTATTACTAATAAAGTCTCAGTGAACATAGTTAAGCAAGTGTCTTTGTGATGGGATGGAGCAGACTTTGAGTATATCCCCAAGAGTGGTATAGTTGGGTCTTAAGATGGATTGGCTCTTAATTTTCTGAGGAACCGTTATATTGATTTCTAAAGTGCTTGTACAAGTTTACACTCCCCGCAGCAATGGGGGAATGTTTCCTTTGCTCTTCATCCTTGCCAGCATGAGCTCTCATTTGTGTGACCTTAGCCATTCTGATAGGTATATGATGGAATTTCAAAGTATTTTTAGCTTGCATTTCCCTGATGGTTAAGGATGCTGAACATTTATTTATTTAAATGTTCCCCAGCCATTTGAGATTCCTCTATTGATATTTCATTGTTTAAATAAAATTTTTATTTTGATCTTTTATATCAAGTTTCCTGAGTTCTTTATATATTTTGTTCATCTTTGTATATAATAGTCCTTTAGATGTGGAGTTGGTAAGTATCTTTCTCCATTCCTTAGACTGCTTCTTTGCCTGATTCATGGTGTCTTTTACCTTACAGAAGCTTTTCAGATTCATGAGGTCCTATTTATTAATTGCCAATTTTAGTATCTGAATTATCTTTGTTCTTTCAGAAAGTTGCTTCCTGTGCCCAGGCATTCAAGCTTATTATCTACATTCTTTCCCACAGCTTCAGTACATCTGGTTTTATGTTGAGGCCTTTGATACATTTCAACTTGTGTTTTCTTCAGGATGATAATATGTATCTATTTGTATTCTTCTACATGTTGACAGGCATTTTGATTAAGACCATTTGTTGAAGAGGCAGTCTTCTTTCCAGTGTGTATTTCTGGCTTCTGTAATGGCTCTGACATTAAAGGCAAGGCAAACTACCAAAATTAAATGGTGCTATTTTTAATTGTATTATTCTATTTTATGTGTATGATATTTGTGTTCTCATCCATTTCAGTACATGTTCATGTTTCTCCAAAGAGATCTCTCACACTGAATGCTTGTAATGCACTTAGATATGTTCAATGTGCTTTATACTTTTCATAGTATATAATGTTTACTGTGACTTGCATGCTTTCATACCTATAATCTCTTAGAACAGACAAGTGAGTCTCAAAGACTTTCACTGTATTGTCAAAATCATATTTCTAATAAAGTATGAAGGGGTGTGAAGAATCTGGCTGAGTCAAGTAGCATTCTATAGGCTATCAATCATTAACCTGTTTTAAACCAAGATACATTTGAAACATTGCTTATCATTCAACTTAAAATTGTGTCAAAGAATATTGAACCAAAATGGATTTCTGAGGGAAGAACAAATATGGGTATGTCAAGATTTCAACAAATTATTCAAGTTCCATACTAATATTTACATACAAAGAGGCACTGTTCTTAAAAACATAGAAAAATGTTATCTACATAAATATTTGTTTTTTCTCAGATATTTTATCAATAGTTATATAAATGTAGACTGATATATGATTTCATAGACATATATATTCATTGATATAGTACATATATGCACAGAATTTCTTTATGCATATAACCATATAACAACATATCTATGATGTGTAACAAACTGTAAAATTTTATTTTGAAAAATCGAGGTCAAATTTGGTTCCGTTTAAATGTAGCATGATTTGTTTGGAGACAGTTTGAAAGCAAATGCATAGATAATATTTTTTGAAGTCTGATGAATATCCATATTATATATTTTATTAAATTAGCTATTCAACCTGAGTTATTAGTAAGATAAATGTTAGATAATTTATGTAAAGAATATATGGACATGGTATATTTACAATAATGCCTACATAGCAGCAATATTGTTCATTCAGGGTGGTATAATGACTTAAAATGACTGACAGACAAAGCAATTCATCATACTTTAAAAAATATTTTACACCACCTTGACAGATTAATTTGAAGACAGGACATTAGGCATTTTGTTAGGAGGACTTTTTCTGGCAGTCATCCAAGGATTGCAACTGCACAACCTTACAAACAGCAAGGGATTGACTGCCTTAACAAAGAGACTCTGCAGGGTAATGAGGACTGCACATTAATTCTCACTGTGCATTGATGAGTTCTCTTTGAACTTTGCCAGGGCTTAAACAATGGTGACAGGTCTCTGGCACTTTCAGAATTATGTGTGTCCTTAACAAAGCTGCAGAGATAAGATTTATGCATGTCTAATTTTCTTTTTCCTTTTTTAGTTTACTGTTGTAGGAAAACACATCTTAATAATTCGTGATTGTTGTATCAGTTAGAACTTTTGTCCTATAGAATCTTATAAAATATAAAATATGAATACTTGCCACATTTTCATCTAAATGAATTAATTTAACACCTAAGTTCTTAGGTAAAAAGACATCTATTAACATTTTAATGACAAAAGAGAGAAAAATGCATACACTGGATCATATCAGTTTCTAGATATCATTTTTATTTTAACCAACAAAAGTGACAGTGTGCTGCCTCCACCTATTCACATAAATACCAAAATTTATTCTAAAAGAAATATTTTTCTTCTTAAATTTTGCTTATCAAATATTGTACTTAAACTTTATTTGCACCTCAAATTACATTTTTATGTTTATCGTTGACATTGTATGGTCTGTGTTTTTTGTGAGCTTGTGTGTTTCTAGAAAAAAAAAAAAAAGATATTCAACAGAAAGAAGTCTGTGATAAAAATGATACAATGACAAGAAGTGAGAATCAAGCAATTGAATATCTTAACTAGACCAATAAAGGTTACATAAAATAATAAAATAATAATATCAATCAATTTTAATATTACAGAAGAGTCAGGTTAGAAATACTATGGTAGAGGTAACCAGTTCAATGATGTTTGACAATTACAGTTTATTCATAATAAATCTATCATGGTATATAGCTTTAAGTTAAAGCACAGATACATTCATTGTCAGCCCTCAGTATAAATGGAAGAGCCTAAAAGAAAAATGCATATCAATTTGATTATATAATTATTTGTTTACTTTCTCTGTAAAGAGTGAGGCTCTGAAGGTATCTTGGGAGTGATACAAAATAAGTGAAATTATGTCTTCCTTCATTATAATATTGACAGCTTTGTGCAGTGACAGTATCATAGCCAATGAGGTTTATATGAGGCGTGATTATTACTAATTGAAAACTTTTCCCATTATAACATTTACACTTACAAATAGGAACCAAACCATTTAAATATTACTCACGCTTGTATGGGATTAAAACAAATGCTCTTCATATATACCTTAATAAAAATAAATCTTCAAAACTTTAAAGTATATAAACAACTATTTAATAGCATTAAATATTAAATCAGATATAGGAAAATAAAAATAAGTATAAGTAGAGTATAAGTATAAAATTGATCCATTAATAAATCTCACAATCTCTGCTCTACCAATTATCTAAATCAAAAAAATTATTTTAAAAAATGTGACCAGATGAAAACTATAATTAAATATGTAAACATAGACTCCAGTATGTTGGCTGTAATATTACCATACTAAGGTTACAGAAGTACCTGGAACAAATAAAAATTAATGAGAATTGATCTAGAAATTATATATATGACAGTTTATGATTTTGATTTGCAACAAATGCTTATATTTTGCGTAACAAATTAGGAAACAAATGCTTATATATTAGGTAAGCAAAAAAGGGCAGTTTCCATAGACAGGTCACAACTGATTTAAAAAGATACAATGAAATTATTGGTATATAAAAAAAAGCATAGAAACTTTTATGCATACCTCCTTTTAAATTTTTATGACTTGAACTAGAGTTTGTCATAAATTGAGTTGTTCTTCAACACACTGAAATGAACCCAAGCAAATCACAGTTCATTGTTTCACTCACCTGGGACAGTGAGTAATTTACTTTCCTCATGTGCAAGTATGTGCTGAAATTAACAGCAACACTGTAACACTGATTTGATATAAACATCTGTCACTTTATTACAATTTAACAATAGCACCTTCCCTGGCTGTGGTACTCATAAACAAGATTAGATATGCCCTCAGGTCCTTAAAAAGTCACCAGCATATCTCCATTATTTTGTTATGTAAGTTATAAAAAATAATGTCTATCTTACCTACAATGAATTTTTTTTTATAACTTCTGTGCCTAAAGCTATGATTGACACAAAACTGCTGAATTAATAATACTAAGTTATACTTCTATTTAGGAATAGCATGAAGAATGTCTTATTAAAAACAATTGTATAATTTCCATATATAAAAAGTACTACGACCAAAAAAAACTTGGATGAAATGAAAAATTCAGTTGCATTAATAAAGAAATAATAGTTTCAGTTAAGAAAGGCTTAGCTGTCATACTGTCATTAAAAACATTAATGAGTCTTTTGCTTTATGTTTTCTTTGCTTGGTTTCTGTTTAGATATTTTTGTGTTCTAAAGAACAAGCCCTCCTGAAAACAGTTTGTTTATATCTGTTTTAAGAGTCCTGTTACGTTCATCTCTCTATTAATAAGAGATGTCAGCCAGCATTTACTATTTAATAACAGGCAAATGTTCTGGACTCCATAGACAAATTTTCCAGCCCACTGCTCTAGCTATAGTTTTGTAAACTCACGGTCTGAATCAAGTGCTCATATTGGCTTTTGATTAAAATAGTGCCACATGTTCTGGACAGGCTGCATAGGCAGCTTCTTTTGAGGAAACCTTTAGCCTTAAATATATATTTCTATTTTCATTTTCATGTAAAATGTTAGTTTTGAGTTAACAAAATCCATCTATAAGTCTTTTCTTTCCAAGCCTATTTCACTATGTTCATTTACAAAGATTTTAAAAGCTTTTTATTTTAAAAGAAATTCTATCCAGGCTCCATTAACAAAATGATTCTCTGTGCTGCAGTGAGATACTGAGTACTGGCTCATTCTCTATGGGAAAAATTTCATAGAGAATGTCTGTTATAGCATTTGTCTAGTGTAGCTTTCCTAATATACGTGCCTGAACTCTCTAGGAGTTTCAAATTATCCTTAAAAGATGAAAGAAAAATTTATGAAGAAAGAAAGAAAGAAAGAAAGAAAGAAAGAAAGAAAGAAAGAAAGAAAGAAAGAAAGAAAGAAAGAAAGAAAGAAAGGAGGAAGGAAGGAAGGAAGGAAGGAAGGAAGGAAGGAAAGAAAGAAAGAAAGAAAGAAAGAAAGAAAGAAAGAAAGAAAGAAAGAAAGAAAGAAAGAAAGAAAGCCGTATTAAAATAGTTTTACAGGTGGAATTCCCTCATAGAGATAGGGGAGGGGGAGGGGATAGGTGGTTTCCAAAGAGGAGACCTAGAAAGGGGGAAACACTGGAAATATAAATAAAGTATCAAAAAAAATAGTTTTACAGTGCCAGGTATGATGGCAATAACTGTATACCTGAATTTGGCAGGGTTAGACAAAACTCTTTTACAAATAGATAAACAATCTTTTTAAATACATACACACACAAACCATAAAGCTTGTTTTAAAGCATTAAAGACTAATTTTTCCATACATTTCCTGTAGTTTTTTGTTTTAGCTTCTCATTTAAGTAAATATTTTTTCCTTTAATTTGTTCCTTTATATTTTTTCTTGAAATGCTCTCATACTCGTATACCCATTCTTTTACTGGATAAAATTCATGGCATATAAAATATATATATATATATATTACATAATATATAATAAGAAATATATAATATTTAGTAATATACTTAACTATATATTATAAATATATTATATATATACTATTTATAACTTGTTCCTTCTATATAATGTTAATTGTACATATATCTTCAGGGCTGAAAATAGAAATTCTATTAGGTAATCTTCTCTGGGAAATGCTGTTTTCCCACCCTGAGCATTTCTTAGTTTCTTGTAGTTCTTTGTATATACTTGAGGCCGCACAGTCTTTCCTTCATCCACTTTGGCATGCTTATTGTTGTCCTTATTTATCTCATATTTAAGAAGACATATTAGTGAGAATTTATGTATATAGAAATTTCTTTGGTTATGTGTATAGACAACACTCATGTGTGAATATAAGCACATATATTTAGAATGTAGTCAGGGATTGTGTTGGTTTATTAAAGTGATGGTTGCAGGTTTTCCTCCAAGATCTATGATATCATTAGCCCTCGATAGTTGCCAAGGTTTCTTGTAATAGGCATGTTTTTTTTTTCTTGTTGAGGGGCTCTTAAGCCCAATTAGAGAGTGGTTGGTTACAGTCAAGTTATACATGCCCTACTGCACCCTTAGGTTTATATGGCCATGCAGGTAATAGCATGGTTTATAGACAATGGGACTGTTTATTGCTTACCTTTTCTACAAGCTTTCATGGTACCTCTGGTACCATGTTTAAAGTATTTAAAGTGTATGGTGTCTTCAGCAATAATTACCCTATATATTTTTAAATACCATATGCTTTTTTTACTTTCTAATACTACCAATTTTAGGATAGAGATGAACAAGTTATTATGGAATTTAGATTTAAACCACTATGATTCCATTTGTCACCAACATATGAACCAAATTCAATTAGTGAGAAATTTAAATTATAAATCATGTTAGAATGAAACAGTATCATTCATCAGCTGCTTGAACAAATGTCAAATGCTAAAATAGTCTGTGGAACAAGCATCTATAGCTACTGACAGTATATACTCAATGCTCAAAATCTCCTTGTATATATCATTAAAAAGCTCTTCCTAATTCTCTAGGAGACAGCTGGAAACTCTTCAGCAGGTTTCTGTCCTAGCACACATTTTCAATGGGCTGAACTGTTTCTAGGACTTAGCAGTCCAGTGTTGCCTTTCTATAGCAAAGTAATAGAGATCAAGTCAGCAGGACACAGCCAATTTTAAGATTAGTTATAGCTGCAATGGATATGGGATATAACTGAATTTTTATGATCAACTAGAAAAATTACTAAACTGACCAACTTTAAAAGTTAAACTGTACATGTAATGCTTTATATGTTTTTAATAAGAGGGATACCTCAGAAAAATAAAATACACTCATTAACAGTCATCAACTTAGGATAATAAATTCTAGATAAACTCACACATCTATTTTTTCAGTTAGCTCTCCTAAAATTAATGAATAATAATCATACATGTTTCACAAATTCATTTTTTTGGTTGTGGGTAGTGGTTTTGCTAGTTTGTTCATGCCTTTAAGTACTAACCTGGGGGGAGGTGGTGATCTAAAGAAATACTATCACAATTCAAAGCAATATGGGTCAACTCTACCTGCTCTTTAAAGAAACATGTTTTTTTATTTAGTTTTTTTCCATTTTTATAATAACATCCAGAGCCCTTTTAAGTTTCCTGAAAACCCAATATTTTACTTCCGTCCTGATGTATAATAACAGAGCAATTAGGAGGCAAAGCAAAATGCAGTGAGGATCTTTAAGTCTCATTTATGAGTCTTAAAAAAGCTTTATGTTAAACACCAATTGCAATGCATTGGCTGCATGCTGAGAAGCATTTAGACAGCTGGGCCAGCAGGACATTGTGAGTCTTATTTTTTAAAAAAGAGACATAAAATGTGTATAAATTAGATCTTAACAGACCTCTGATTTTCTCATAGGTATTTATATACTGAAATTGATTTTCTTCTTCATTCTTTTTTTTTTATTATTATAATTGTGGCAAAATAGTCAAACATTTGCTTTTAAAACATAAGTAACAATTGAAGTAACAAGAAGATACTTTTAAAAGAAGGAGAACTAGTTCTAAGCATAATCTGATTTGACAGCAATGCATGGTATTTAGTAGAAAAGAAAAAGTATTATGTGATAAACATTTTCAGTGTTATCACTGTGATAACTGTAGTAGTTGCCTTGAATGATTGTTACCTGTCATGTGGTATAGTAATATACACTTGCACACTGAATTAATGTTTTAAATTAGTCAGCTTTCCCAAATGAATGTGAAGATGCTTACATAGTTAAGTTATAGAGCCAACATTTATTTATTTAGATGTATTCTAGCTTAATTAGTATACTATATATTATCAGAATTTGCTGTATACATAATATTTATAAGCTATATTGAATAGACTTTGCTAATGGACACAAACTTGAGTCTCTCTGAAAGAGGACACTTTAATTGAGAAATTGCTTCTATCAGTAGAAATAGAATTAATAAAGAACCTGAACTGAGAAAAATCTGGGAACAAAAAATTTAAGACCCCAAAGAGGAACCTCAGAAACCAGCTTCCAAACAGAGTAAAAGAGATGGAGAAAAAATCTCAAGCATTGAAGAAAACTTTGTAGAAATGGATATAACAACCAACAAAGGAAAGAATTATAGGCAAACTTTCCTCTTGTACATAAATTAAAAAATTCTTAATAAAACACTTGCAAGAACAATCAAACAGAACAAAAAGATCATCCATCATGCACAATTTTCAGCTTTATATGCAAATATAAACATATCAGGAAAGTTGAAACAATCAAAAGTAATAAAAGGTATCACTATCCCAAGCATTCAATTGTACTACAGAACTCTAGTAGTAAAAATATCATGATAGTGGCATAAAACGTACTCATCGCTCAATGTAATTACATTGAAGACCCAGACAGATAAATTTCATACCTATGAGCACCTGATTTTTGATAAAGAAACCAGAAATACAGCATCTCCAACAAATGTTGCTGGTCAAAATGGATGGCTACATGTTGAAGAATCCAAATAAACCATACTTATTATCCTGCAAAATTCTAAAATCCAAATGGATCAAAGACTTCAACACAAATCCAGATATACTGAACCTGATAGAAGAGAAAGTAGGAAATGGCCTTGAACTCATTGGCATAGGAGACAAATTTTCTGAAGAGAGTGCTGTTAGCGTGGGCACTGAGATCTACAATTCATTAATTGGACCTCATAAAACTGAAATTCTTTTGATCAGCAAAGAAAACCATTCTTTAAACAAGGCTGCAGCCCACAGAATGAACAATATATATTTTACTAACTACACATCTAATAGAGGTATAATATCCAAAAATATATTAAAAACTAAAAAAGAATGGATGTCAAGAAAACAAATATCCCAATTAAAAAATAAGGTACAATTCTAAACAGAAGTTTCTCAAGAGAGGAACCTCAAATGGCTGAGAAACATTTATATAAATGTTCACTGTATCTAGCCATTATTAAATACAATTCAAAACTACTTTGAGATCCTGTCTTACATCTCTGAGAATGGCTAAGATCAATAAAATAAATTACAGCTCATCCTGACAAGTAATAGTAAAGGGTACAATTATCCATTTGCTAGTAGGAGTGAAAACTTTTACAACCACTATGGAAATTATTGTAACAGTTCCTTGTTGCAGGATTTTCCCTGTCCAATTACATTAGGGCAGCAGGGATTGGACAGGAAAAAGGGAGGCGAAGCTAAGAGTTGCAGAGACAGGGAGTATGTCAGAGGGAAGGGGAAAAAGGAAGATGGCTATGGATGTGAACCAGTCTGGCTTTAACCAGCCATAAGTTGTGATATCATAAGGTTAGAATAATTGGGATAAAGCTTTTATCATTATTAATTGGTTCTGAAATTATTGTATTGGCATCTTTTAATTTGAGACTTCATTGATACATAAACCTGATTGGTTCCTTATAAGCTTCAAGAGTTTTGATTTACTTGGTTGATGGGTCGTGTGGCGGCTGACCTTGGGGCAGCCATTGTGTGGACCTGGCGGCAGTGATCATCCAAGGGACTCAGGTGCTCCAGCACAGAGAGATAGTCAAGTTGGGATCACCTGGCTGGAGCTAAGTGGTCCTCTGGTTGCTGGAAGTAGCACTGGAAGGTGCTGGCTCTCTTTTTTAAATATTTCCCGCAACAGTTCCTCAGAATGGGAATTGATGTACCTTAAGATTCAGCTATAATACTCTTGGTTATACCAATGAATGATTCAACCCATGACAGAGACACTTGCTCAACTATACTCATTGCTGTTTAAGTCATAATAGCCAGAAATTGGAAACAACCTAGATGTCCTTCATCAGAAGAAATGAAAAAGAAAAAGTGTTGTATTTACACAATGTAGTATTACTCAACTGTTTAAAGAAATAAAATTATGAAAATAATAGGCAAATGACTGGAACTAGAACAAATATCATTCTGATTGAGTTAAAGCAAACCAGAAAGACAAATACAGTATGTATTCTCCTATATATTATCTCAAAAGTCAATGATAAACGAGCTAAAATTTGAATAACCACAGAGTTAGGTATAGAGTTAGGAATAAAGATGGACAGATAGATCTCCTTAGGAAAGGAAAATAAAATAGAGACTTATGGATAGCATGGAGGAGCTGGAATTAGAGAATTAAGGAGAGAAGAAGAAGGAAGATGTTGACAAGGATGGAATATGAGGAGATACAGCTAAAATTAACAGCCATTTGAGAGGGAGTACGGAATTCTAATATAATGGAAGCTTCCTAAAATACACAGCTATTTAAATTTGACCCAGTTGAAATTGCTAAATAATGGAGGAATTCAGGGCTCCACCTTAACATCTCTTGTTCCCAGTTAGATGGACTACATCTAATTGAGTTGTTTATACAATGGGTTCCACAGCAATCCACAATCTACTCAGGCTGTTGACAAGATTATAGGATGTTCTCCACAAGCTTATAATAAGTTTGAAAAGCTTAAGACAACAAATGCAGAACTCATTGAACATGGAACAGTTGATCTGGTGCCTATGTATAGTCTTCATCCATCTGTGGTAGCAGCTTTGGTGCAGGAGGAGACTCCACATACTATCAAGGGTGAAAAAAAAATACTTGAACTATAGGACTGAAATAATCCTCCCTTCCTCCCTCTAAATATCTGGACT
The DNA here is from genome assembly GCA_028551405.1 of Uromys caudimaculatus. Lineage (NCBI taxonomy): Eukaryota > Metazoa > Chordata > Mammalia > Rodentia > Muridae > Uromys > Uromys caudimaculatus. Next base: position 1,895,042 of record CM052720.1, on the reverse strand, counting down.
TCAGACATATTTTTCAGGAACATGCAAATTTGCTCTTGCAGTAGATTTTAGCAGTGTCAAGGACCATTCATTAGTGAAATACTTGTTATTTAAATGCAAGCACTACAAACCAAAGGTAAGCAGCCTAGTAACCAGGAAGCAGACTGACCATTTAATGGGTAGTATACAGAACAATGTAAATACATTGAAACAAAAATATGTATCTGTAAGGATGGACTAAAGAGCAAAAGATATTATTTAGAATGGCATGACATTCAGTACCTACAAATAGCTTATTTCTGAATATTTCCATTTAGTATTATTAGATTAGTTGACTGAAGGTAAAAGACATCACAATAGCAAAAACAATGGTGTGGAATGGTGATTCCTAGTACCCAATGCATCCAACAAAAAAAAAATTACCAGTACATTTAAAGAAATTAACTGTGATGACTCAAAGTTATTAAAAGTAACACTCTAGTTCTACATGTCCTTCTAGTGGAGGTAGAGTGGGAATATCTTACATTTATATTCAACAAGCACATAGACAGAACAAGTATAAAGACACAAAGTTTGGATTTTAGTTGTCTTTTCTAATCAACCGTTATATATGAGGCACTGTGTAGGAAATGTATATAAATTATAAAGTTTTACTAATAATTTCTCCTTAATTATGTCTACTTCATACTTGATAAAGGTGAAACTCTATAGTTTAAGATACTATGCTCAAGGAATTGAGTAGAAGGACATAAGCTTGTTGTGTCTTACCCAGGACTTTCTAGCATACCATGTTGTAGACTAATAGGAAGTAAAATCATTTTAGGAGAAGGGTCTTTTAAAATCATGCAAGTTTATGAAAAGCTTTGGTACCTTCCTAAGGCAACAGTAACCAGTGTTAGGAACCCTGATGTTCTCATGTTCTTTACAGCATTGTAATAAAAATAGGAATCATATTGAAAGAAGTGTTCAAGACAAAGACAGAGAGGAAGGCATCCTGGCTTAGTGAGATCCCTGCTTTCCTCAACAAACTTGTTAGACTAGAACTTTATTGATAGACTGCCCTTGCTTAAGCAAAGGGGCTGAACAATATTTTAAGAATCAAACAAAAAGGACGGTGGTTTATGCCAAATATAAAAGAAATATAGAGGTAGAAAAGAAAGAGTTAAATAAGGTTTAAAGGTTGAACTTCTATAGAAAGTCAGGGATGATATAATAGATAGCAGGAAATAACTTTTGATCTATTAATCTTATGCCAAACTGAAACAAAATCAAATTTGAATAGAGTCATCCTGTCTAGCATTTTTGAAACTGCAGGGCTTTATGACACCAATCTTAAGGAAGAAGGTATTGAGTTTAAAGAAAATTGATTTTATCATAATGTTAATTTTTAATTCTTATAAAATTGCTGGTTTTTACTTGCTTTGTTCCACTTTGAATATTCTTATGTAATCAAGGACGATTTTAGAAGAAAATGTATTTTGAAAATCTATGTAATCAAATACATAAACATTCTGAGGAAATGATTTTATAATTTTATTTATAAATGAAATTTGAAAGAGTCAAAAGGTGCCAGAGTAGGAAAAGCTATACCGAGATGTGTTCCTCTCTGTCCTGTCTCTCATGAAGCAAATGACATCCAATGTCTGATCTTTCCTTTCCTTTGCCACTCTTGTATCCACCCTTCTCCAGACCCTTCCCTCAACCAAGGCTGGTCCCCAGCCAAGCATCACCAACAGAATGCAAGAGATAGAGAGAATCTCAGGCATAGAAGAGACCATAGAAGATACTGACACATAGGTTAAAAAACATAAAAAGTGTAAAAAGCTCCTATCCCCAAAACCACAATGAAAAGATCAAACCTAAGAATAACAGGAATAGAAGAGAGTGAAGATTCCCAGCTCAAAGGGCCAGGAAACATCTTCAACAAAATAATAGAAGAAAATGTCCCTAACCTAAAGAAAGAGATGGCCATAAATGCACAAGAAGCCTAGAGAATACCAAGTAGATTGGACCAAAAAATAAAATGTCACATAATAATCAAAACATCAAATGCCAGAACAAAGAAAGAATATTAAAAGCTGTAAGGGAAAAAGGCCAAAGAAAATGTAAAGACAGACCTATCAGAATTATATCAGACTTCACAACAGAGACTCTAAAAGCCAGAAGATCCTGGAAAGATGTCATCCAGATCATAAGAGAACACAAATGCCAGCCCACACTACTATACCCAGCAAAAATCTCAATCACCATAGATGGACAAACCTAGATATTCCATGATAAAATTAAATTTAAATAATATCTTTCAACTAATCTACTCCTATAGAAGATACTGGAAGGAAAAACTCCTAAATAAAGAGCGTAATTACACCCATGCAAACACAAGAAATTCAACAACTCACAATAAACCCAAAAGAGAATCACACACACAATAACACACACTCACACACACAGACACAGACACAGACACACAGACACACACACACAGACACACACACACACACACACACACTACCACCTCCAGCAACAAAAATAACAGGAACTAACAATCATCTGTCTTTAATATCTCTCAACATCAATGGACTCAATTTCCCAATAAAAAGGCACAGGCTAATAGACTAGATATGTAAACAAGATTGTAAACAAGATCCAGCATTTTTTTGCATAAAAGAATCACACCTCAATGACAAAGACAGATACTAATTCAGAGTAAAGTGCTGACAAAAAAAGTTTTCACAGCAAATAGTGCCAAGAAACAAGCCAGAGTAGCCATTCTCATAACCAATAAAATTGACTTTCAACCAAAAGTTATCAAATGAGATGGGAAAGAACACTTCATATTCATCAATGGAAACATTCACCAAGAGGAAGTTTCAATTATCAACATCTATGCATGAAATACAAGGGCATCCACATTTGTAAAAAAAATCTTTACTAAAGTTTAAAACACACATTGAACTTAACACATTAATAGTGGGAAACTTCAGCACCCCATTATCACCAAAGGACAGGTCATTGGAACAGAAACTAAAAGAGAGAGTGAAATTAATGGAAGTTATCAACCAAATAGATTTAACAGACATCTACAGAATTTCACCCCCGAAACAAAAGAATTTATCTTCTTCTCAGTACCTCAAGGAACCTTCTCCAAATTTGTCTATATAATCAGACACAACATAAGCCTCAAAAAATAAAAGAAGTTTGAAATAATACAAAACTTTCTATCAGATCATCATGGACTGAGGTTTGTCCTCAATAACAACAAAAACAAAAGAAAGCCCACATACTCATGGAAACTGAACAACTCTTCCTATTCTAAAAACTTAACAGCACACCTGAAACTCAAATACAAAAGAAGCAGACACACCCATGAGGAGTAGAAGGCAGAAATAGCCAAACTAAGGGCTGAAATCAAGCAATTAGAAAGAAAGAGAAAAATACAAAGAATCAACAAGTATCTTGTCATAACTCTAACACAGATTGTAACTCTAACAAGAACTTCAAGTCTCTGAAGGAAGAAATGGAAGAAGACCTCAGAAGTCAGAAAGATCTCCTAATCTCATGCTTCTGTAGAATTAACATAGGAAAAATGACCATTTTACCAAAAGCAATCTACATATTTAATGCAATTCTCATCAATATTACAACTCAGTTCTTCACAGAGATAGAAAGAGCAATTCTCAACTTTATCTGGAATAACAAAAAACTCAGGATAGCATAAACAATTCTCAACAATAGAAGAACTTCTGGGGTAGTCACCATCCTCGACCTCAAGTTGTACTACAGAGCAATAGTGATAAAAACTGCATGGTCTTGGTACAGACACAGACAAGTAGATCAATGGAATAGAATTGAAGACCCAGAAATAAACCCACACACCTATGGTCACTTGATCTTTGACCATGAAGCTGAAACCATACAGTGGACAAAGAAAGCATCTTCAATAAATGGTGCAGTCTGTATGTAGAAGAAAGAAAATAAATCCATATTTGTCGCCTTGCACAAAGCTCAAGTCCAAGTGGTTCAAGAACCTCAACATAAAACCAGATAGACTGAATGTTATAGAACTGAAAGTGGGAAAGATCTTGAACTCATTGGCACAGGGGCAAACATACTGAACAGAGTATGAATGGCTCACGCTCTATGATCAACAACTGATAAATGGGACCTCATGAAACTGAAAAGCTTCTGAGTGGAAAAGACATTGTCAATAGTACAAACCACCAACCTACAGATTGGGAAAAAATTTTCACAAGCCCCATATCCAATAGAGGGCTAATATCTAAAATATATAACGAACTCAAGAAGTTAACCTTCAAAAACCCTAATTTAAATATGGGGTAGAGGGCTAAGTAGAGAATTACCCAGAGGAGAATCTCAAATGGTCAAGAAACACTCAAAGAAATGTTCAAAGTCCTTGGCCATCAGGGAAATGAGAATCACAATGACCACGAGATTCCACCTTATACCAATCAGAAGGGCTAAGATCAAAAACTTGCACATGCTGGCAAGGATGTGGAGAAAGAGGAGTACTCCTCCATTGCTGGTGGGATTACAAACTGGTACATTCATTGTGAATATCAATCTGGCAGTTGCTCAGAAAATTTGAAATAGTTCTACTTGAAAATCCAGCTATACCACTCCTGTGCATATAGGACAAGTGTACTGGTATCAAGGTCACATGCTCCACTATGTTCATAGCAGCCTTATTTGCCATAGCCAGAAGATGGAAACAACCCCAATGTCCCTCAGTTGAAGGATGAATACAGAAAATGTGGTTCATTAACACAATGGGATACTATTCAGGTACTAAAAATGATGACATCATGAGTTTTCCAGACAAATGGATGGAACTAGAAGATATCATCCTGAGTGAGGTAACCCAGACCCAAAAGGACATGCATGGTACATACTCACTGATAAGTGGATATTAGCCATAAAGTACAGACTATCTAGGATACAACTCACAGACTGTAAGAGTTTAATAAACAGGTAGGCCCAAGTGAGGATGCTTCAATCCCACTTAGAAAGGGAAACCAAATAATCATGGCAGGCAGAAGGAGGGAGGGATCTCAGTGGGGGTGGGTAAGGGAGGGGAAAAGGCAAACAGGATCAGGTATGGGCATAGAGGTACATGAGAGAAGCCCAGAGGGTCAGGAGAATGAATTGAAATATGCAGTTTCTTAGGTTGAAAGTTGTGTGTGTGTGTGTGTGGGGGGGGGGTATTCTTTAGAAAGTCCCAGAGTTCTGGGAGGTAAGAGATTCTCAGGACTCAATGGCGGTGACCTTAGTGAAAATGCCCAACAGTGGAGAGAAGGAACTTGAAGGGTCTACCTCCAGTAGGTAGACAGGGCCCTAAGTGGAGGGATGGGGTTACCAACCCACAGTCAAAAATTCTGACTCAGAATTGTTCCAGTCTAAGAGAACTGCAAGGACTAAAATGGAGAAGAGACTGAAGGAAAGGCTGTCTAGTCATCAGCCCAACTTGGGACCCATCTCAAGGGAGGTCACCAAGGCCAGACACTATTATGCTATGATGTATTTACAGACAAGAGCCTAGCATGGCTTTCCTTTGAGAGGCCCTACCTGCAGTTGACTGAAACAGATGCACATACTTTCACCCAACTGTTGGACTGAAGTCAAAGACCCCTATGGAGCAATTAGGGGAGGATTGAAGGAGCTGAAGGGGAGCATGACACTATAGGAAGACAAGCAGTCTCAACTGAGCCTCCAACCTGGTAGAATACAAGGGCTTGTCCAAGGCCCCGGCACATATATAGCAGAGGACTGCCTGGTCTGGCCTCAGTGGGAGAGGATGAACCTAAATTTAAAGAGAATTGAGACCCCAGGAAGGGGAGTATCTGGGGTTGGGGGAGCATCTTCTCAGAGGAAAGGTGTAAGAAGAATAGAGTAAGGAACTGTTGGAGGAGATGGGGAGGTGGGGCAATGGCTGGAATGTAAATAAATAAAATTAATTTAAAGAAAAGATGAGGAACCATCTTTCTCAAGGTCATGGAAATATGTCCTGTAAATATTATCTCCAATAAAAATTAAACCTTAATGTTTAAGTGTCTTTTGAAGCTAAGAACTTAACTTGCAAATAACCTGACTCCAAGTTGCAAAACTACTTCCTGCCATGAAATTTTAAAGTTATTTTGTCTTTGGATAAAATCAGATACCTAACACAAATGGTTAACAAGTGAATTTAGAACAAATCTTTATTAGCCAAAACCATGTCTGCAACACATTTGTATTAGTGACTTTTCTGTTGCTGTGATAAAACACATTGACCAAAAGTAACTTATGAAAGAGTTTACTTTGACTTAAGGTTCCAGAGGGAGAACCCAGCATGGTATGGAGGTATAGCAGAGGGAAGCTAAATGAGGAACGCGAGAGATCACATCTTCACCAAGTACAAAGCAACTGGAAATGCTGTGAAACTCTGCACTCTCGAAGTGTATTTCTACCAACAAGGCTCCATGTCACAAATTTCCACAAGAGCAACCCCAACAAGGGGACCTCATATTTAATTATGTGTTCCTTTGCAGGGCATATACATTCTTCAAATCAGCACAGCACTGTTTGGATCTATAAAAGACTAGGAACCCTCTATTGTTGAAATCTCTTAGCAGATTGCTAATGATAATAATCACATTTAATGCTGATACAGTACTAAAATTTTTATCATTTAACTTTGTGGAGAGGTTTTCTAAATCAGAAGGTTGTATATTTAATTATATTTCTACACTGAAGGGTAAATAAGTGGAATTTGGGGTGGTTTTCTTCCATTTAATTACAGTTTTCCCTACTTATACTTCTGAGAATTGTTAAACCTTTCATTTTCCTTTTAGTCTTTCTGTAATATCCACTTTAATTAAACATTCCCTGCCAGATGTGGCAATATACTTTAGGAGTCTAGAAAAGAACCTTGTGTGAAGTATTGGCTGCTTGTACACTAAGGTTCACATAAATTACTCTTAAGTCTGATGTAAATGACCTGACTGGATCCCACAGAACCAAACATGGGATGATTATTTAAACTCTTCTCTCCAAATCCAGCCTGTGGATTAGTTCTAAAATGGGCATATCATTGAAGATGAAACCAGTTATCCATCCTACCAATATGCATGCTTTGATTTTGCTGAAAATGTGGCAAAGGGGACTTCTATCTTTAAAAATGGGGACTAAAAGAACAAGATTAACCTAGCGCACTGTATTTTCCTCAGTAACATTTCCTGCAGATATTTTTATACTGTAAAAGATAGCTAGTTAGAGGATTAAGAACACGTTGAACTAAGGAACACACAAACTCTCATTGCCAAACGACCTAAGAGAAAGACATGAGTAGATTTGCAGTTGGTAAACAACAGCCTAACACAACCATGATTATTTTTACCTTCATGTACATAGACAGTGCTTAAGAATCATATCTGTTAATTAACTAAAGCCAGAGACTTAAACTTAAGGACACACTTTTATTCTTGTTATTTCTTTTGAGACAGACCTGGTCTCATTATGTTGTTTAGACTATCTTCAATCTTGAAACGCTATTGTCTTTGACCCTTAATTATCTAGGATTATATGTGTTTGCCTCTACACCCAGCATTCTGGCACACTTTTAAATCTTATGTCTAGGGATGCTTTAACTGAGAAGCACAATTAAAGTTGCTTTATATATTTAATATTACTTATGTGCATATTATGTATATATTTTTCAAAAAAGCATATTTTCAAATAAAATATGTTGTTTTGAAATATTTTCAAATAAAATAATTTTAAGTAAAACATATATCAAACCCATAACTAAAACAATGTTCACTAGGTGTTATATATAAAAAAGAAGTGTGGAAGATATTTTTATACTGTAAAAGACATCTAGTTAGAGGTTTAAGAACATGTTGAACTAAGGAACAAACTCTCTGAACTTTGCCAAATGACCTAAGAGAAAGACACGAGTAGATTTGCAGTTGGTAAGTAAATGTCACATATGTGCCTTTTTGGGGAGTGACAATGCTGCTGTAGAATTTTCCAAAGCTAAGGAACATAATTCAGAGGACATGAATTGAATAAGGGGTGGAGACAGCAATGTCCAAGGAGAACTGCCTTACATTAAGACATTAAAGGAACATCAATATACACAGGTACAGCTGGAAAACTCAGAAGAGATGGAAATACAAAGGCAGGTCAATTTAGATCTCAAGAGGCATAGAGAATACATTCAAGTAAAAGAACTGAGAAGGATTTATCTTCCCTGGGACTAGAAACATAGTGAATAATGAGAGCATGGTGGAGAAACAGTGATTTCAGCACACCAGGGAACACCTCTGTCACTCACTGAACTAGTTGCTAGAGCTCTCTGGCTCTGCGCCAAAGTTCCAAATTCAGAAACTTCCAGGGAAGAGACTGAAATGCATTTCTATCAAGTGTATAAGTGGTGCCCAGTCAGAAATTGTCATTTACAGATTGAGAACCATTGAGAAAATTTTTAAAAAAATGATGATATGGTTGAAGCTAATAGGAGTAGAAGTCTAAGGAAGAGCTGTAAGAAACAGTCCAGATAATAGAATCAGAGAGGGCCTTATTTGTAGCAGGCATCAATATCAGGAACTAAGGCATTCAATGTATCAACATCATAATGAGGCAGTGTCTCAAGAAGGAAGGAGGGAAATAAAAACTATGTCCTCATTTTCCTTCCTCTGTAGACCTATAGTTGAGAAGTATCATTGACTCAGTCCCTGTAGAAGAGCCTGCTAAAACAGAAGGCAATGAGAAAGTTTGAGAGTAGACTGAGAATAACTATAAAACAAAGAGGTTTTTTTTAGAATAAACTGTAATTTCATTTTTTCAGGCTTGTAAATATATTATTGTGGCCATATATCTTCAGAGCATTGCAAATTCCTGAAAAACCTTTAAGCAATGGTAATGAAATTTCTCTTTCTGTAACAAGACTCCAAAGAACGTAATACAGATGATAGATTAAAATGAAAATATCATTATGCTGAAATATTAACATTGACAGGGTTGAGCAGCTTTCTGAGTTATTTAAGAAACATCTTGAATAAGCTATGAAGGATTGAGATATAATTTAAAAGTGACTACTAAATTTTTGATTGGAAAATATATTAAATTGTTATAACACACACAGGCAGAAGTCTTCAGAAAGAATAGGTTCAGGGAAGGTAAATGATGGATTATGTTTGGAACTTGCTGCTTTTGAGGTATTTGTGAGAATCATGATAAATACATAGTAGATGGAGAAAGATGACGTAAAACTCAGGTTGAAGATACATACTGGTAAAAGTTCAGTACGAAAATGCTAATCCAGTTCAGAGTGAGGCAAAAAAAACAAGCAATGTGAGGTTCATGGTGCTAGTCGGTTACTAGCATGAATTACTAAATTAGGGAGAAAAGTGCATATTTTGACTTATGTTGAATATGATCACCTTAGTTTAGAATGAGCATTGAATGTTGAGAAGCAAGGCTAAGAGAGGACACAGAAACATGAGGAAGTCACTGCTGAAACTATTTAAGTGTGGACTGTTGTCTAGTTACAAAAAGGAAGATGACAAATTAGGTCATGACAGCAAGAATACAACAAATGAAAACTTTTAATATATATGCCTCAATGGAAATTATGCTTTTGAGAAATATATAAATAATAATGCCCACGTATTCTTCTGTGTGTTTGTGTGAGTGTTTATTTGTGTGTTTTGTCTACCTGTGTGTCTAAGGCCCTTGTGGATTCTAGTCAATAATCACACCACTGAGCTACAGCTGTGGTCTCTAGTCCATTATCTGGTATGCCATTTTCCATGGTTCTAACATATTATTTCTTAGTCACCATTTTTGGCTCTTTAATTTTCTTTAAGAAAAATATGGACAAATAATCTAAAATGAAAGAAATTAGAGAAAGCTATTAATGTTTTTAGTGACTTAATCCCAGAAAGCCCAAATGCAAGCATTGATAATATATATGGAGACAATTTATACATTAAAAAGTCTGTGAGCTAAAATTGCCATATTCTAATCAAATGAATTATCACAAATTTCTAGTGACATGGACAATTGCTGCACATATTCTCGTGAATAAGCACCTTGATTTCTATTTGAAAGCCAACTTCCTACCTGAAAAATACATATGGTTTTACTTTAACTGATCCTGCATTATAGGCTCTTGCTTCAGTTAAATATTTCATACATATCCCAGCTACTCTTTTTATTTATTTATTTATTTATTTATTTATTTATTTATTTATTTATTTTTTGGTTTTTTTTGAGACAGGGTTTCTCTGTGTAGCTCTGGCTGTCCTGGAACTCACTCTGTAGACCAAGCTGGCCTCGAACTCAGAAATCCGCCTGCCTCTGCCTCCCAAGTGCTGGGATTAAAGGCGTGCGCCACCACTTCCCAGCCCAGCTACTCTTAATAGCACTTTTTGCTGTACTTAATAGTTGGAAAATATTAGTTTATAAACTCAGCCAGATCTATAAACACAATTTAAGTCTTTTATAAATCTGTCATGGTAAATTTAATATTTTTCTTCTTGGAAAATATAGACCTGCTGTTAGAATATTCAGGGAAACAAACAAAAAGACACATATCAGACAGCACATCATGATACGGTGGATAGAAGGACACCAGGAACATCTTTTATCTCTGATTTCACAAAAATAAAACCAGTAAATATTTATTTTTGATTAAACAGTCTCAGGTAAATAACTAATTAGCCACCCTAATTACCATTAGTAATTGATAGTAATAATAAATATTAAATAAATAGTGATAGAACATTCAATATTTTACATTTGGCTTTTAGGCAAATAAACAAGCTAGTATTTTATTAGGTTTGAAAGAGTATGCAAAATTGAAATATAAATGTCCTATTTAAACAGAACTGATAAATAACTGATAAACTGCAAAATTTGAGATCTTAGTAAATTCTAAACAAGAGAAATATGAAAAGATTTGAAAATAAATTAACAATTTATTTGTACTGTTCTTTATTTTATATTCAATGCCAAATATATTCTTCCTACCCCCTTTCTGGGAGAAAAGTCTTATACGGCAACAATTTAATATCAACAAAGTGATAACTAGCCAAATGTTGAAAGTAAGTGACAAGGCACATATATCCTGACTAGAACATGAGGTTCCACCTCTCCTGGAATATGTATGAGCAGGTATTGAATGCCAGAGGAAGATGTTTCATCTTCTTCAATGATGCAGCCACAGATAACTTGTCCATTCTCCAATATATAACCTCCCATCCATGCTTAAGTAAAAAATCCTAATTAAACTCAGTGGATCAAACATTAATTAAATAAAAAATGAAAACATGAAAAGAGTGGACAGTGGGTTTGAAATAATTTTAGCAGAAAATGGAGAGAATGAAAGAGGAGACGAGGGAGTGAACATGGCTAAATTCATTACATACATGAATGAAAGTTTTAAATAACAAAAAGTAACATTTGATAAAAATAATGATGAGCAAAATATCTACAGATACTGCTGGCATTGGTAAGAGCTTTCTTTGAGATAAGAGTCATAAAGATATTTTTCATGTTTTTTTATTTTTTCAATATTGGTAATTAAGCATAATACATTTCAAATGCTAGGCAAGGAATTTTCCATTTTACTTCTTCCCAAATTTCCTTTTCCTTATATTTTAAAGCAGGTTCTCACTAAGCTGTCTAAGTTTGTCTTAAACTTGTGATTCTCTTGTCCCATCCTCCCAAGTAGCTGGGTTATTGATCCTAGCTACCGGAACTACCAGGCCTAGCAACAAAATAACTTTTTAAAGAGAATTATTTTCTTTAATTCTTACTTCAGGGATAATAAGCCTATTATGTATCAGTAGCTGTTATTATGCCCATTACTAAGGAAATTCTCAAAGAAAACAAATGTCACAAATACAAGAAGTGAAATGCAGTTCTATACTCTAATATATAAAAGCTTATTATAAAAAATTAATTCAAGGAAAACTGTCAACTACGAAATTCTGAAATAATCATTTTCTGGCTCATAAAGACTGCCTGTTTTGTCAATGAAATCAAGTTAATAGTGAATATATAAGACTTTAGCCAGATAATAAAAAGTCTATTCTTATGATTGAGTATGCTTATGGTTTTTATACATTATTTTTTTCATAGATAAAATTGTCTTATCTCAAAGCATCTTCTCTGAACATAAGACATTTAAAATTTTCATTGTTTTTTTCTTTTTTGATAAAGAAGAAATCACTGTTGGGAAATCACATCACAATGGAAAAATTAAGACCAGTCATCTGAAAATATAAAACCACGTAATAGAAAATGATTCAGTACAGATCATTTTAGAAGAGGAATACAGAATCTTTGTAGATTTGATTTGTTTGTCCCAAAAAAATGACTTCAAGATGTACTACAGAGCAATAATGATAAAAAATGCATGGTATGGGTACAGAGACAGACAGGTAGATCAATGGAAAAGAACAGAATACCCAGAAATAAACCCACATACCTATAGTCACTTGATCTTTGACAAAAAAGCCAAAACCATATAGTGTAAGACAGAAAGCATCTTTACTAAATGGTGCTGGTCTACTTGGAAGTCTGCATGTATAAGAATGCAAATTGATCCACTATTTATCTCCTTGTATAAAGCTCAACTCCAAGTAGATCAAGGACCTCCGCATAAAACCAGGTATACTGAATCTAATTGAAGAGAAAGTGGGAAATAGCCTCAAACAATGGCTCAGGTTCTATGTCATTTGACAACAATTGACAAATGGGAACTCATGCAACTGAAAAGCTTCTTTAAGACAAAAACCCTGTCAATAGGCAACATACAGATTGGGCAAAGATCTTTACCAACCCTGCATCTGATAGAGGGCTAATACCCAAAATATACAAAGAACTCAAAAAAGTACACCCTAGAAACCCAAATAACCAAATTTAAAAATGGGGTATGAAGCTAAACAAAGAATTCTCAACTGAGGAATTTGAATGGGCTGAGAAGCACCTAAAGAAATGTCCAACATCCTTAGTCATCAGGGAAATGCAAATCAACACTACCCTGAGATTCCACCTCACACCAGTCAGAATGGCTAAGATCAAAAATTCAAGTGACAATAGATGCTGGCAAGGATGTGGAGAAAGAGGAACACTCCTCCATTGCTGGTGAGATTGCAAAATGGTACAACACTTTGGAAATCAATCTGGAGGTTCCTCAGAAAATTGGAAATCATTTTACCAGAACACCCAGCTATACAACTCCTCAACATATACCCAAAAGATACACCTCATATCATAAGAACATGTGCTCCACTATGTCCATAGCAGCCTTATTTATAATAGCCTGAAGCTGGAAACAACCCAGATGTCCCTCAATAGAGGAATGGATATAGAAAAAGTAGTACATTTACACAATGGAATACTAATCAGGTATTAAAAATAAAGACTTCATGAATTTTGCAGGCAAATGGACAGGACTAGAAAATAATATCCTGGGAGAAGTAACCCAGACTCAGAATACCCATGATATAACTCATTGACCATATGAAGCTTAACAAAAAGGAAGGCCAAAGTATGGATGCTTTAATCCCACTTAGAAGGGGAAATGAAGTAATCATGGGAGGCAAAGGGAGAGAGAAAAAAGGCGGGTAAGGTCAGTTATAGGAAGAGATAGGAGATAATTCCAGGGAGGCAGGAAAATGAATGGAAATATGTAGCAGTGAGGGGAGGGGATGGGGAGGGTGAGGAGCCACTAGACGCTACAGACGAAAGAGGCTCCCAGGACCCAATAGGGATACCATTAGCTGAACAGTGGCAAGATAGAACCTGAAGAGATCTCCTCAAGTAGTTAGACATGTCCTCAGTTGAGGGATGGGGCCACCCACTCATCTCAAAAATTTTAACCCAGAATTGTTCCTGTCTAAAGGAAATACAGGGACAAAAGATAGAGCATAAAAAGAAGGAAAGGCCCTCCAGAGACCGTCCCATCTTGGGATCCATTCCATCTGCAGACACCAAACCCTGGCACTATTGCTGATGCTAAGATATGCTTACAGACAGGAGCTCGTTATGACAGTTCCCTGAGAGGTTCTACCAGCACCTGACAAATACAGATGTAGATACTCACAGACCATCATTGGACTGAGCCTGGGGACCTCAATGAAAGAGTTAGAGGAAGCACTGAAGGAGCTAAAGGTGATTGCAACCCCATAGTAAGAACAATATCAACTAACCGGACCACCCAGAGCTTCCAGAGTCTAAACCACCAACCAAAGAGTACATGGAGGAATCCATGGCTCCAGATACATAGACAGCAGAGAACTGACTTATCTGGCATCAGTGGGAGGGGAGGCACTTGGTCTTGGGGAGGCTTGATACCCTTAGAAGGGGGATGCTAGAGGGTTGAGGTAAGAGTAGGTGAGTAGGTGTTGGAGCACCCTCTTAGAGGCAAAGTGGAGGGGGGAAGGGTGGAGGCTTTCTGGAGGGAAGACCGAGAAGGGGTACAGCAATTGAAAAAAAATTGAAAAAAAAGGGAAAATATGCTTTTAATAAAATGACTGAAAATATACAACAATCAACCAAAAAATGATAAGAATATTGAAAAGATACTCACATGATCGATTAGTTCACGAACCATTCCATTCCATTGTCCGTTCACATCATCCTGGGCTCCATATTTCCCATCCTCCACAAGCCTAATTTCATATGTAAAACCAAGGATTGTAGACAACTCTCGTAGGAGATCAATACAGTAGCCTTCAAATCGATCATTCCCATAGAGAGGTTTGTCAGACTTCTTAAACAGGACATACGGTTCTTCCTGAAACAATCAACACAAAACAGTGAGTGATACACCAGTCAATAAGGACTCAGTATCAGAACAATGGATTTTCTTGGAAGACAGAAAATATATCATGAATTTAGGACAATAGTCAATTTTATTTTCTTCCGATTCTTTTTAACACAGTTTAAATAGTAAGAATGGAGATACTGATATTTCTTAAGGAATATTTGTGCCCTACAAGAGAATATTTAACGATAAATCCCCTGTGTAAATACAGTACCTAATATTAAAATTTGTGATGTAAAATATTATTAATATCTAATCTTGACATCATTAAAATAACCAAATTTGAATTATACAACTTATTCATAGCTGGTATACTGTTTCAATCAGATTTATGAATGAGAAAAAATGCTGAATTCTTACTTCCATTGTACAATTTGGGAGAATACTTATAACTCACATTAACCTTTGTCATAAAACCATGAACTTGTAAGTACTACAATAAACTGTAGGGGGAAAATGTAGCTGCTTTCTTAAATCATAGAGAGACAGTCTGATGATCAATAGTTCCACACATCTTCAATCTATTCCTATTGTGAGTAATCTCCATTTCTATATGAAAGAGAAATCATTGATCTAAGGCATTTATTTCATAGCAGATATTAAATTCATAGATAGAACATATAACTTCAGAGGAAGATTAGTGATAAAGAGCCATAAGATAGGCCAATAGCATAGAGAAATACTGTAAGGTAAGTGCAAGACAAGAGAACACAAAGGAAAATTGACTTATCTTAAACAGGACATATGGTTCTTCCTGAAACATTCAACACAAAACAGTGATACACCAGTCAATAAGGACTCAGTATCAGAACAATGGATTTTCTCGGAAGACAGAAAATATATCATGAATCTTTTGAAGTCCTTACTAAGGAGGTGTATCCCAAATTAGGAAAAGGAGGCAAAATATTCAAAACTTTGAAAGTAAGTTTTAGAACATGAGAAATAGTAGGCTTGGAGATCAATAAGACATAGGAGAGTTCATGAAATGAACAATGACTATCATGTGTTTAGCATGATATTCAGTGCTGAAAGGGAGAAGCAGTTGCACAGGCTGGGAATGAGAAACTTGAAGAGTCAAGCCCTGTGAGTCTCTAATGCAGCAATCTGTATAAACGCATATACGCATAGGTACAAAGAGAGACCACAGTCAATCCACACTGAATGTGTCCAATCTAGCTAAGTGCAAATAGAATTCAGAGTCTAGTACATTTTGAGGAGCAGAAAGTATTAACACATGGCATGTTATTGCCGTGGCTGCCTTTTCTCATCTAACTCGTATCAACCATTAATGATTTTAACGTGACCACATTTTGCCTTTATCAGAATTTATATAAATGTAAAAATACAGTATGTAATCTTCTCAGATTGGTTTTCCTTCATTTGTAGTGTGGATTCAGAATTTCTCCATGTGCTTTTTATCCTGACAGCTCATTTCCTATTAGGACTGAATAATATTGGATTGTTCATATGTACCTCAGTTTTTTGTCCATTTATTTAAAGTTCTGAGAAAGATCTATAAAGCTGTAATATATACATATGTCTCAAATTTTGTGTCAACACATAACCTTGCAATTTATTTGGGTATACAACAAAGAACATGAATGCTGTATCTTTGGCAAGGAATACTGTACTTCACAAAAATTCATATTTCAAACTAGTGGGAGCATTT
>CM052720.1:1854367-1878058 GCA_028551405.1 Uromys caudimaculatus | reverse complement strand
ACTGGTGTGAGGTGGAATCTCAGACTTGTTTTGATTTGCATTTCCCTGATGAATAGGGATGTTGAGCATTTCTTTAGGTGCTTCTCAGCCCTGCGAATTTCCTCAGTTGAGAATTCTCTGTTTAGCTCTGTTCCCCATTTTTTCATTTTGAGTCTTTTGATATTCTCTATCAATAACATGGTCAGTCGCAGACTTTTGGACATTATTAATGCCTTATTGTAACCTCTCACTGTGTTTTCAATTTGTAATTCCCTGGTGACCTATGAAGTTGATCAGGTTTCAAAAACTTCAACAGTATTCTATCAGGATAGTTTTATAGTTATCACTTAAATTTCTGGTGAGACTAAATACATATTTCAAGTCTCAAACCTAAAACAATTATGAACATCTGCAAGTAGACAAAAGAGTATGAACTCGTTGTGCCATTTTTAATTATGTGAAATGGATTTTCTCATTTTTTCTATCTTGTTTTCAACACTAATAGGTTATTTGAAAGAAACCATAAATGGTACTTTTATGTGAAATTAGTTAAAAGAGATAAGAACCAGAAATCACTCTATATGTGTTCCAAGAACAAGACACTTGGGTTTCCTCTAAGTTAAGTTGGTTGATATAATATCATCAAATTTATAAATATCATTGACCATATTTAAAATGTATTCCTTATAGGCAAATAGATTACTACAAGTATGGCATGTACCCTTCCATCAAAGGACATTTCCCTTCCCCCCCTGGCTTTCCAGTTAGAGAACACTGTTCTGAAAAACCAATTCTATGTGTTTCCTCGATGCTTTAGAATGGAAGGCAACCATAGGCTAACACCACCTTTTCCATCAGTATTTCTGTTAGAGACATATCTAATTATTTCTCCCATTAATTTTCCCATTAACTTTAAATAGTTTCAAACATATGCTATATTTGGTAGTGGTACATATATATTTAGTCTATACAAACAAATAATAATACATACTACATATTGAAAATTCATATAACAGAACAGTCAACTTTGCATCAAAAGTAACAAACACTGTCTGGCAGATAAGAGGTTTATAGTTAAATGACTACTACAGTGGATTGGGGCAATCAAAACTCTAGTCAACATGGAAAGCCACGGTTCTTGAACCAGAAGAAAACAAATATTATAAACTTCTGAAATATATAATTGTTTCTATTCTTTTACAGTGTTGTAGTAACAAATCCATAGTTCCTGAAGCCATATAAAGAGAGCTGAATATTTAGAGGAGAAAATAACAATGTCCAGTAGAGGAGAGAATAGACTTTAAATTCTGGGTTGTTAGAATGAGAGTCAAGTGAATCATGTAAGTTCAGTAAATTGATTATACAGAATTAATACTCTGATTTTAATCATATTACTATTTTTAATAAATTGATAATGTTTGATTGTCTTTATTCCAGAGGCACAGATTAAGTCACTTTAATTCCATGCACTAAGCAGTAATGCTAGTTGACATTTTCCTAAGCACTTACTTCGATGCTTGGACTTGCACTAAGTCCTTTAATTATGTATTTCTCATAATGGCTACATGATATCAGTGGCATTATAATTTCCATTTTATAGAAGACAAACTGAAAGGGACAATGCTAAGATTTTTTTAAAAAAAATTTGCCAAAGACCAGCAGCCAGCAGTTATTCATACTCCTGGAACACTTAAGAATAAGCCTCCCTATTAATTTATCTTTAGCAATCATTTTCACACTTCACATGAATGCATAATTATACATAACTCATTATGTAACTCAATACATGTTGTATTGCTTTATGATTTTTAATCAACTGGGATTAGACACTGGGCTATATTACATGCAAAATGGTATTATTTATTGAACAGTATAATCAAGACATCATTACAGAAGAGACCAAGGGCATCATTACAGAAGAGAGTAAGGAATAAACACATAATACCGAAAATTAATTTTCTAGATGACAAATTAACACTCTTTTCTGAACAAAAACACATCTTTTTAAAATGAATGTATTTAAAGAATTTGTGAAAGTAGCGTGTTATTCATCAGGTTGAAGAAGTAACACATGAGTATTTCTACTGTTAAAGTTAAGTCATAATTGGTACTATTTTATATTTTTGTTCAAAAATATTAATATTTTCCAATAAAAATGAATATTTTGGATGTACTAGAAAACTTTTAAAAACTAATGATGAATTTCACATATTTGAGGTATATAAAGGATATGTGTAAGAAATTAAAATAGTAAAATAACTTCAGAAGTTTTATGCCTTTTAATCTCATTCATCTGATTGTCCAATTGGCCGGTCTACCTATTATTTTAATTTTATGTATCTATAAGCTAATAAAAAGGCTCATGTCACAGGGAAATAAATTTATTGATCTCTATCTGATTAAAAACTTTTAAACACCTTGCACATCACTAGAGAAAAATTTTAGGCCACATATACCTTGTTAGTATTTATGGTTCTCCACAATGTCAAGTGTTACTGTTCTCATATTTAATTCTGATAAGTAAGCCATAGTATTTCACCTGGGATTCCTATCGCCAGCTCTTGTGTCAGAGATAGTTTTACATCAAGTTATGACTCTCTTTTAAAGTCTCTTTCCCTGTTTCACATGGCATATGGATAAATAACAACCTTGTGTACAAGAAAGAAAAATGGTACCAGAAGCAATTACTGTATCACACACAAAGTTCAATGAATAATATGATAAAACTCTCCTGGGCAACTTTAGCAATTTCTCATATGCTCTCATATCTGCACATCAGCATTTGCTGGAAGTAAAGGCACCTCATTCCTCTGGCATGAGTAATAAGGATTTTTCAGCATTTCCACGGTCGAGTCCAATGTTAAGGAACACACCAATACCTCATGTATTTTTATCTGCATTAGACTGGGAGTTGGCACAGAATATAACTAAAATGAATTCCTGAAGAAGTGATATATTTTAAGGATGAAGGGAACAAAATGTTTTATTTTAATAAAATAAAACTTCTAATAACTTTAAAAAATCTATAAATTACATGTTCCTTAGCTCTTATCCGGGGTTTAGTGCTTTTCCAAATGTTGGCTCACCGAAATAATTGTCATCCCATAATATTCAAAAACAGGGGGAATCAAGTGAAAATTAATTTTAATGTAATACATGTATAATACTTTGTAAGATGAAACTAGTTAAATTATTTAATTCAAGACACAATGAATTTATAAACATTTTAAGTATTTCACTATTTCCTATGAAAAAAACCAACAACAGAAAAATATGACCTTATAGAAATACAAATCTCTATAAAGGAGAAAAACTACTTCACTGATTCAAATCAGTGAATTCCTATTTATAGTATCAGTATTATTTACATGCCTATATTACTTTATTAACCGCCACAAATGGAGTGTTTTCATCAACTGTATTTCCTATGAGACATGGTATGCTATGTGAACATTTTGGAGGATTATCATAAACCCAAGCATAGGTAATGTTCTGTCACACAGATCATGTACTTGGGAAAATAAAAAGTAATATTCATGTAGCCTAGGATGGCTCTGAATTTATCTTATAACCAAAAGACTTTTAACGTTGGTTAGAGGCAATGAATTCAAAACCCACTCATATATGAGTATCAAAGAATTCTTAATGAATCATCGATGATACCTAACATTTCTGTAAGGCTGATAAGTAAATGTCTAAAAATATTGCATCTTAACGGAACAAATGAAAAAAATCTAATGATAACGTGTTAAAATATAGATGAATAGTTTATATTTTCTTCAAAATTTCTTATACCCTTCACATTTTAAAACATATTTACTTTCTATCAGCTTTCTCACACAGAAAACTCCCTCACTATATAAAACTAAATTTTTAAGCATGTAAAACACCCAGAAGTTATAAGATATGAGGTATAGAAAGCGGCAGGAGATCAGGTCTCTTCCATCGAAGTAATATGCAAAATTGGAAGTTCTTTTAGAACCCTTCATGTATAATGTGAGAGAAAAGAAAATGATGAAAATCCCCAATAGTAAAATCTGTTTTCATTTGTGACTTATATAGGCCACAATAACCTGTCTTATAAAAATGTCGACTTGTAAAATGTTACCAAGGATGATTAATAAACTACCATGCTCCTCTAAAGCATGCAGTTTTAAGTTTTTGACAAGATGCATGTGGATACATGAAATTGAAAGCCCTATGCTGAAAAGTAAATATGAAATATTGTAATCTTGCTCTATTTGCTGCTTGCTCTTGCTTTGGCTAGCAAGTGAATTCCTTTACTGACATTAGAAACTATTTCCTTGGGATTTCATCATATACTGCATGCTAAGACATAAAACATCATGGACTGAATAACTATTAGATTTTTGGGTCTTTCATTAGAAACAGCCATTCTTGGACTAACTATGAACCAGCCTGTGAAACATCATAATATACACCCTTCCTATATTTGTGTAGATCCATTTTTATCAGTTCTGTTCCACTAGATAACCCTTACTATTATAATGACTAAACACTGAATATTTGGAGTTATGCAAATTATACAGTTATGCCTGCTCAATTCATCCATTGTGAAGTAGTAAGCTAGCATTGAAAGGCAGAAGCAAAATTCACTATCTATGGAATGTAATAAATGATCACAAAGAATGATAAGGACTATGCTCAGTGCTAGAATGATTGATTAGCAATATGACCTATGGGTCCGATGCCCTTCACATATGTAACCAAACCAAACAAAAATAACACGAAACTAGCCCCATCAAAGAAAACAAAACCCTTTCATTTCAACCTTAGGGAAAGGGACTATTATGAATAGGAAAACTGGAGACTTTTTCATATGAGCCGGAAGTCAACTTTCTGCCACTGTCATTGGTGATCACTCAGTGTATTATCACATTTAATTTATTATTTTAGAATTCAAATATGGGTACTATATTTATCATTTTCGTCCTCATTCTTCCAAATTTTCCATGACACTCAAACTATATTACATATTCTCCTATTATTATTATTGCTACAAATACATATTTACATATAAACACATGCATATATAAATACAACCAGTTGAGTTCATTTAATGTTGCCCATATGTATATGTGTTTAGGGCTGTCCACTCAGAATTAAATTAAATTTTATATATGATTCCCCAAAAAATCTGTTTTGTGATACAGCTGCTACTTTCCACCTGCTTTATATCTGGTTGTGATTTTCACAGAAAAACTTACATAGATTAAAAAATATCCCTCAGAAAATGGCATCAGAAAAGAAAGTGTGCAATGAGTCCCCACTGAGGTAAATGTTCTCCATCATCCATTGAGAAGAGACTAGAGAAAACTGCATTAGCATGTGCTGAAGATGACACATGTTTCACAGCAGAAAACATGATAATGTACACATCAGAGTCCCTGTGGAAAAAGCAGTCAATAATATCATTGCATATTGCACCCAATTTTTACTTTGTATCTAATAAATTACTATTTATTGATAATTTTGTATAAAGAGCTAATGCTATATTTTATAAATTTTTATCTGTGGTACAAAGAAATTTTAGTTTACATATTTCTTTAACTCTCATTTTTGAGGTGCACCAACTTAATCAAAGAAATGAACTACTAGTTCATTTCACATTAGTTCACATCTAAGCTTTTCCATTTTCCATTGTCCTTGAAAACCTCTTTATTTCTTCTCTGACCCAATGATAATTGAGTATAGAGTTGTCCAGTATCCATGAGTCTCTAGGCTTTTTATTGTTTCTGTTGTTGAAGTCTAGCTTTAATCTAGGGCTGCCTGCTATGATACAATTATTATTCTTGATTTTCTTGAGGCTTACTATCTGACCTAGTATGTAGTCAATTTTGGAGAAAGTTCCATGAGTTGCTGGGAAGAAGACATATTCTATTTTTTGGGGGGGGGTGGGCTGAAGTTTCCTGTATATATCTGGTAGGTCCATTTGATTCATAACCTCTGTTAATTTCATTATTTCACTATTTAGTTTTTGTCTCAAAGACCTGTCAATTATTGAGAGTCGGGTGTTGAAGTCTCCCACTACTAATGTGTGATTTTAAGTTTTAGTAACTTTTTTTTTATGAATGTGAGTGCCTTTTGCATTTGGGGCATAGATATTCAAAATTTAAATGTCATGCTGGTGTATTTTCTTTTTCCTTTATGAGTATGAAGTCTTCTTCCCCATATCTTTTGATTACTTTTGGTTGAAAGTCTACTTATTAGATATTCGAATGGCTACTCCAGTTTTTTTCTTGGATCCATTTCCTTGAAAGACATTTTTTTCCATCCCTTTACTCTGAGGAAATTTGTATCTTTGTTCTTGAGGTGTGTTTTTTGTATGCAGGAGACTATTGGATCCTGTTTAAGTATCTACTCTGTTAGCCTACGCCTTTGTATTTTGGAATTGAGATCACTGATGTTGAGAGATATTGATGATCAAGGAGTGCTAGTTCCTGTTTATTTTGATGTTAGTGGTAGTACTCTGTGTGTATGTGGTGTGTGTGTGTGTGTGTCTGTGTCTGTGTGTTTCTCTTCTTTTGGTTTTGCTGATTTTGAATTATCTATTTCTTGAGTATAGTTACCATTCTTGTGATGGAGTTTTCCTTCTAATATCCATTACAAAGCCTGGATTAGTAGAAAGATACTGCTTAATTTTTTTTTTTCATGGAATGCTTTGTTTTCTCCATTTATGGTGATTGAAATTTTTGCTGGGCCAACATCTGTGATATTTTAGACACTGTAAGACATCTGTCCAGACCCTTATCTTTTAACATCTGTGTTAAAAAGTCTGGTTCAAGTCTAATAGATCTGCCTTTATATGTTACTTGTCCTTTATCCCTTTGACTTTTAATATTTTTTCTTTATTCTGTACCTTTAGTGTTTTGATTATTATGTGGCATAAGGATTTTCCATTTTGGTTCACTCTATTTTGTGTGAGCTTCTTGTATGTTTATAGGCATTTCTGTCTTTAGGTTAGTGAAATTTTCTTTTATAATTTTGTTGAAGAAATTTTGTGGGCCTTTGAGTTGGGAGTCTTCTCCTTCTTCTATTCCTACTATTCTTGGGTATGGTCTTTTCATGGTATCCCAAATTTCCTGAATGTTTTGATTAGAAACGTTTTAGCCTTAGCATTTTCTTTGACTATTGTATCAATTTATTCTATGGTATCGCCTATGCCTCAGATTCTCTCTTCCATCTCTTATATTCTGTCAGTCATGCTTGTATCTGTAGTTTCTGTTCCTTTCCTAGGTTTTCCATCTCCAGATTGCCTCAGATTTTGTTTACTTTATTAATTCTACTTCCATGTTCAGGTCTTGACAGTTTTATTTATTGTCCTCACTTGTTTGACTGTATTTTCCTGGATTTCCTTATATTTATTCATTATCTCTTTAAGGGCATCTACCTGTTTGATTGTATTTTCCTGTATTTCTTTAAGGGATTTATTCATTTCCTCTTTAAAGGCCTCTATTATTTTTATAAGATTAGATTTAAGGTCATTTTCTTGTGATTGAGATGTTTTAGAATATTTACGGCTTGATGTAGTAGGATAGCTAGGTTAACATGGGGCCATATTGCCCAGGCTTTTGTTGATTGTGTTCTTACACTGCCTTTTAGTCATCTGGCTGTCTTTAGTGTTGGCAGGGCATGGTATTCTGTGATGGGAGCAGACCTCTGGAGCTGATAGTAAAGATGGTAATTACTTATGTCATTAGGCCTCTGGGAGTTCAGATAGAGCTAGTTGTCCCTGGTGGGATCCAATCAGACCTGTTAGACTTTAATTGCCTCAGACTGCTGTTTGTATTGGCTGGGGGGGGGGGGGGTGCCTCCAGGGCTGCAGGTAGAGCTGTGGACCTGGAAATGGAGTACAGAGGGGGGCAGGGCAGAGCTGGTAGCTGCTGGCTTTGCCCAGAGGGGCTGGCAGCATGTTGAGAATTAGGGTAGGGGTCACACATGGTGATTGCTGATGGGTGTGGGCATCTGTGATTAAGGTAAGAAGAATGAAATCTCTCTCTCTCTCTCTCTCTCTCTCTCTCTCTCTCTCTCTCTCTCTCTCTCTGCTGTCCCTCCCTTCCTTGATCTCTATAGATCAAGGGATCAGAATATAACTGTCAGCTATTGCTCCAGTACATAACTACATATAGCTATTCTCCCTACCTTGATGATTATGGACTAAAGCTCTGAAACTGTAAACAAGCCCCAAAGGATGTTCTATCTCTCTCTTTTTTTAAAATTATGCTGGATATTTTATTTACTTACATTTCAAATGTTATCCCCTTTCTCGGCGGTTTCCACTCCGGAAACCCACTATCCTATTCCCCTCCCCCTGCTTCTATGAGGGTGCTCCCCAACCACCCACCCACTCCCACCTCCCTGCTCTGGTATTCCCCTATACTGGGGCATCAGGCCTTCACAGGACCTAGGGTTTCTCTTCCCATTGATGCCTGATAAGTTCATCCTATGCTACATATGCAGCTGGAGCCATGGGTCCCTCCATGTGTACTCTTTGGTTGATGGTTTAGTCCCTGGGAGATCTGGTGGTTCTGGTTGGTTGATATTGTCCTGTATCTTATAAAAGGTGCTGTGATTTCTCTGATTTGGCTTTGCAGGCACTGCTAGTCAGTCCCTGACTTAAGAAGATTTAATTTACCATCATGGTGCTACAATGATTTAAAAGCAAGACTCATTCAACAACCCTGTCTTTCAAATTTATTTATGCTTTTTGTTTTTCTTTGCAATAGAGCAATGTACAGGATGGTAATCTTTAGAAACATGTATAACATCAGCAACCACAATTTTCTGCCACCTTATGACCATCCTAAAAATGAACTCATGAAGACATCACATTATGGAAAAAACAAAATCAGCCTGCTTATTTTTTCCTGTCTCAAAATCTTTTAATCTCATTTGTCAGTACCGTATTATATTTATATATCAAGTCAAATAGAACATATTTGTTAAGAAAAATCAACAAGAAAATATATACAACTGTTGGCATGAACAATGACACTAAGATGACCAATGCCAACCTTCACTGTATTTTATTCTTACTTCTAGTGGGACCATTCTTCTGACCACAAGAAGAACTTCACATGGAAAAAATGTCACAAGAAAAGGAAATAATATGTAATTAAAATTAAATTAATCTTTTACTCTTTCAATTTTGCTCTTTCTACTTAATTTCATTTTTAGCTATGTTTAAGAGATAAATTCTTAACTTTCAATTGGCAATATTTTTCTATTTTTTTTTTTTAAATTTTGAGGCAATTCCTTCCTAGGTGTCTTTAAATACCACTGTAGTTGAGACTTCATCAACTCTTGTTTTTGCAATATTCTCTTAGCTTTTTGAGACAAAGCCTGTCTCATGAACTACAGCTCAATCTCTAATACTGAAAGGCATTTTTAAAAATTCCAAGGGGATCATGTTGTTCACATATTTAAAATCCTTCAAAATTATATCATAACGGCTATCATAAATGTTGACTTCCATTGTGACAATTATGAGGGTCCCTTGTTTTGATACTGTCAGAATGCTTACAACTTTAAGCAACTGACCATCCATGCTCAGAGCTTCATTATTAATGGACTACTCAGAGTTAATTATAAACTCTGAACCCCTTCAAGTATCTGTGCCTGAAAGCATTTTTTTAAATCCACTATTCTCTCTGTTTAACTGAGTTTGATTTTTTAAATATTATACTTATAATTGAGATGATGTTTTATTGAGTCCTAATGACATATTGCTATGCCTGTAGAAGAGTGTGAAACTCATCCCACATCAGAGAACCTTCTTGTAGTATGTGGAAATTTACACAGAGGCCTACAACTGGACAATGTAAGAAACAGGAAAACTGGTAGACTCAGTCATAAATAGGGTGTCTTCTTCAAACTCTGACCTTCAGAAAGCTATGTGGAAGAGGAAGAATAAGGATTGGAGTTACCACAGTGGTAGGTAACTCCAAAGAAATAGCAGTTTCCAGACACAACAGAACTGATTGACCTCTGTACCCACATGGATGCTGGCAGCATGTACAAGACCTGCACAGGTTCAAGACTATAGGGTCCCAGCACTGAAAGAGGAAGTAGACACAAAATCCCACACTAACCATGAAACTACTTGGCACTGATACTCTCTGATTAAGAAGAAAATTAATTTTATCCTACAAGTGTGTCACTCATTATATAAGCCATACTATAGCAGACCCCATGCTCTGAAGTAGTTGCTCAACACAAAACAAACCTCATGGATGTGTGAGTGTGACAGGAGGTAGGCTTTTTGCTTCATTTAGTTTAATTTGGTAATTTTGTCTCATTGAGTTTTTTGTTTGACTTTTGTTTCTGTGCTTGGGGATTTTGTTCTGAAAGAAACAAAGGAAAAAAATATATAATGTTGAGTGGGTAGGTAGTGGGTTAGGGGATAGCAAAGGGTAAAGATGATCAAAACATAAATGTTTGAAAATATTTTTAACAATCAATTAAAGAAATAAAAAAATTAAAACCCATAGCAGTGGTGGTCATAGGCCCTAGAATAGAATATCCTATTGTTATTTTGTTCAGTAGCCATGTTGTCAAATTACTTCTAAACATTTACATTTATATTCACAGAACTGAGCTGATCTCAACTTTGTTCAGATAAATTCTTCGTGAATGGGAGACATCCAACAGAGAGATGGATAATTGGTTAAAGGGATAGGAGCATGAGAATGAGTTTTCAGATGTGAATTGGATACCTTTATCAAATTTCCCACAAGTCAAGTCTCAGAGAATAGCTCCCAATATGAGGCTGAAAAACTGTAAGAGCCAGAGGATATTTAGAACTACTATGAAATTCTGTCTTCCAGATATGAAGTGGCCACTGCAATCATGAATTAGTAGCAGCTTTTTAATCTGCATAAAACCTGCACAAGATTAAGTCAGCCAGTATTCCAACATAGGTGGGGAAGAAATTTTCCAGGTTTCATCTTTTGCTTAGGAGAAACTGACAGTTGGTAGATGCTGGTGAAGGATAATCATTGATTTTTGAAGGCTATGGACATAGATTCCCTAAGCTCAATGGAGGGTATCATACACATACATATGTGGAAAAATAAGTGTGAGGTGTATATAATCTAATTTCACTAAATACATCAATGAAATTCTCAAGAATGAAGAATGATCACAAAAATAATAACTGTAGTGATTGGATAAGAAACATTGCCCATAGTCTTAGGCATTTGAATACCTGGTTCTCTATTGGTGGTGTTTGGGAGGTTTGAGTAGTGTAGTCTCACTGGAGGCAGTATGTCAATAAGAAGGGACATATAAAAATGAGCCTCCCATAATTACTGTACACTTTCTGCTTTATTTATCCTGAATTTCAAGGTGTAAGCTCTCAGCTTTCTGCTCACACTGTCTGTTGTAGCCCTCACTCTGGAATCTAATAATTCCCTTGGTCATAGTGTTTTATTATAGCGACAGAAAGAAACTAATAGAATAAAGAATTTTTAATGGAAAAATATCAGAAATTAGTGTACTAAGGAATAAATATGAAGATATATTTTAAATTATAAAATAAATGCAAAATAAAACATTTGAAATGTGACACCTTTGCAGTACCACTAGACTCATCTATGGAAAACTGCTCTTGGTAGTAGCTATGACTCCGGCACTTGCAGGAATGAAGAAGGATCATGAATATAAGGTCAGTCTAAATAACCATGGGGGAATCCTGTTTCAAAAACCTACAGGGAAGTGTTAGTGAAGATGATTTCAAAAAAGTAAAATATTTTATCAATTAAATCAGAATATAGGGGTAGTTGGGATCTTGGCATCTGTGTTTAAAACAAAGAGACAATGAATAGAATGGAGCAACACTAATAGTCAATAAATATGCCAAAACATATCCTTAGCTATCAAAGGAATACAAATTAAAATTGTTGTGAGATTCTATTTCATTGCAGTCAGCATATCCAACATTCTAAAGTGGGAAAACAGGAAAGGAAGAATCCTGCTTACTGCTTCTGGTGGTATAATGTTGACATGGATATCAGTTTTGAGGGTTTCTCAAAACACAAAAAACAGAACTATATATGACCTAGGTATACTACCAAAGGGTACATACTCAAATGCTTCTAGGCCACCATACCATAGAGATCCCTGACATCCAAATTTACTGCTATATTACTCACAATATTCTAAATTGTAACCAAGCTAGATTTCCATTAACAGAGGGAAGAATAAAGAAAATTTACAACTACAGAATGGAATATAAGGAAAGCAAAATGGAAAAAAAAGATGACATTTAAAGGAAAATGAATAAAACTGTGATAATTATATTAAGCATAATAACCCAGACCAGAATACACACACACACACACACACACACACACACACACACACACACACACACACACGTAACAAAAGTTGAAGGATTATCTATTAAAGGGAGAAAGGGTATAAGCAAGAAGAAGGGAGAATAGGATTGGTAGAGAGTAGTAAAAGGAGACAAGTATAAATAAAATATATTGAATATATATATATAATATATATATTAGAAAACATATATGTTATAGAAAAACTCATTTTAAAATTTAAAATAAATTAATGAATGAATACATAAAAATATAACCATAGGCCGGGCAGTGGTGGTGCACGCCTTTAATCCCAGAACTTGGGAGGCAGAGGCAGGTAGATTTCTGAGTTCGAGGCCAGCCTGGTCTACAGAGTGAGTTCCAGGACAGCCAGGGCTGCTGCACAGAGAAATCTTGTCTTGAAAAACAAAACAAAACAAAACAAAAAACAAAACAAAAACAAAAAACAAAAAACAATCCAAAAGAAAAAAAGCAGAATCTTTTAATTTGACATATATAAATCAGGTTGGACAGAGATTTAATATATAATATATTCATATACATATTTATTCATAACCAGGCAAATTTAAACTATTGTCCAAAGAATTTGAATATATAATAATTTTACATTCCAGTCAGATAGTTATGAATGTCATCAGGGAAGAAAATTAATAAAAATACATGCTTCTTTTATGTGAATAGTCAAAATCATCCCCACCCAAAGCTCTATTACTGTTTTCAATTCAGGATCTTTTCAAAACATTTATCGTAGACTATGTCATCTCTGTATGAATTGATCAAACAAAAGTTAATTAATTCATTATCAAAATCTCTTAGAATTACCTTCTAGTTCTTCTAAATTACATACTATACTGTTATAAACTATAAACATGCTCCCATACTGTAGAACACCAAAAGTCACTCTCCCTGCTTAACGTGGAAGAAACCATGGCTCTGTTCCAGTGAGCAGCTTTGGAGTGTTTGGGTATACCTCTCTTTGTGGGAAACACCTGAGGAGAAGCTCCTGCACATCTGTTATAGACCTGTGTGACAGAATCTGCAGTCTCAGCTGTCTTTACTGGCACTGGCTATAGGGTGATCCCTTTCTTCTAACATAATAGTATGTATGCTCTTGGTAGCTTTATCTAACATTTTGTCTATACTGAGTACGGTAATGGCATAATAGAAATTTCTTAATAATTCTAAGGTGGATTTATTTAAAAATATATGATGGAATTGAAATGATGAATATTGACCCAACTAAAAACTTAGAGAAAGTTCTATGTAGAAAAATAGAAATCATGCAGTTTCTTGGGGCACATAATTATTCTTCAAAAAGCACATAATGTACACTGACTCAGAAAGCAGCCCTTGTGAGAATGGATTAAGAAAGTTAATGAATACATAAACATAAAGACATTGGTCAGTAAAAAGACCTCATCCATATAGATGCCAAAATCTCAAGTAGTTAGAAAGTAGAGAAGGTTTGTCAAAAGTCAAAATGATTGTGTAGGACAGAAATAAAGATATTGTCAGTGTAGTGTCAGATATAAACTTGCAGTAGGTGTTTAAGACACCATGTGCTTAACCACAATGACCATAGAGATGTGCTTAATTAAGAGCCCTTAAAGATTTGCCTGGAGAAAATAAAGAAACTTATAAAGAAGAAAAAGTCCAGAGTTATAATCTGGTTTCTTGGAAACTCCATGCCATTTTACTTTGAAGTTAAGTAAGTACAGAGAGGCTTGAGGTATTCAGGCCATTTCCTGTATAAGAAGCTGGTAGTCATCTCCATCACACTGGACACTGCAGCTACATCCTTGTGGTCTTTGAAATGCACTGAAGTTGGACTCCAGCATTAGCTGTATTTGGTTAGTCTTGACCTCACTTTACCCTTTAATGACCACCATCCTAGTTTATATATCTATGAACACACAGAATCTTCTGCTAAAATTACTAAGATATTTTAAAGAAATAATTTATTAAATAATTTCATATAAAATTAGCAGAAAGAGTCTATTAGTGCAAATTGTAAAATTTATATGCTGACACTTGAAATCTAGACAATTAAACTTGAATCCCTTGCTTCATGTTAATAT
Source organism: Uromys caudimaculatus (assembly GCA_028551405.1). NCBI lineage: Eukaryota > Metazoa > Chordata > Mammalia > Rodentia > Muridae > Uromys > Uromys caudimaculatus. The sequence continues at coordinate 1,863,645 of CM052720.1, read as the reverse complement.
GCAATATAAAGTTGGCTCAAAATAAGACGTAATATAGAATAAAATAAGTAGGTCAATAACCGCAAAAAAAAAAAAAAAAAAAAAGTGCAAGGTTTTATGTCATCTTTACAGGGGAAAAAGTTTTATAATGTGATCTTTTTAATGAAATCTAATCTTATGACAGATAGACTATTATCATGTACAGCAAAACCTCACATAGCAGTTCCCCAGTTTTTATATTATTTGACATTCTGAAAACAAAGAAAGAGCAAATGTTTAACAATACTATGACTACAGTGTAGTCTCCACTGAATATCCTTTAATACAATGTTCAAACTGATCAGGTATTCATTGAAATATGTTTCAGATTTATAATAAATTTTGTGTCTGGATCAAATAAATTTTTATTATATTATTAATTTTTTTATTTTTTTGAGACAAGGTAACTCTGTGTATCCTTGTCTATTCAGAAAACAGAGTGGCCTCAAAATAAGTGATCCACCTGCCCCTGTCTACCAAGTTCTGGGATTAAAGTCATATGTCATCATGCCTGGCACAAAATTTATTTTTAAAACTTTACTACATTTATTACATGTATAAATACAAAAATTAATCAAAATTAAAATTTCCATACTCGTAGTATAAAAGTACAAAATAAGAGCAATCAGTGTCCTCATACTATGGAAGAAAGATTCCACTGACACTGTTATATGGAGATTTCTTACAAAATGTGTTTATAAAAGAATAAGTTTTGAAAATTGATTTGCATTGTTCACCCAGTGTCAAAATTAGGAAAAGAAAAGATGATGTAGATGTTTTACAAGATTAATGATGTCACCAGTCACCATCACCACCATAGAGGAAATTTTGTTCAGCTAATTCTAATAACTGCATTTTTAAGTCCCACCGGACTGACCGAAAGAGGAGTATCAACTCTGCAAAGTTGAATTGCAGATGAAGCTTCAGAGGGGCACATAAAGCAGAGGTCAGGCTCTGCAGAAAAGGAAATACTGTGTTTATGACTTGAGCTTCTGTTTTCCTTCAGGTCCAACTTGGGGATATCCTAAGTAGCTTTTCTAAAGTCACGGCCCAGCACGCTTCATCAATTTGACACCTGGCATAGAAGACTAGCCATCTGTCAGCCAGGCATCAAGCCATGATCAAACTTGTTTGAACAGAATGCAGAGCTGAGAATCTCACATCCTAACTATCAACAATGCCTACTCCCTTTTTCAGAAAATGTTTATCACAAGGAGCTTTAAAATACTATTGTTAAAATATTGTTGCTATTATTCTTTAAGAATATTTCATTAAGAAACATGATGTTGAGAAATAAAAGATTTTCATTCTTAGTCAACATTTGATTACTATTTATGACTGGAAAGGTGTCTCATAATTGAATCTGATTTCAAAAAGTATTTTGTAGTTATCAATATCAGAAATCATAATATTTAAGTGCTTATTTAGTGAAGTAAATTTTTTAACTTCTTTCAAAATATGTCAGTAGAAAACTGGTTACATTATATCTATATAATTCCTTCTGAGGCATGTATTTACATCAATTAGTAAGCAAATTTAAAATTGGAAAAAATAATGAATCCAATATTGCTAGGATTCATAAAAAAAGCAATTACTCTTCTTATTATCTTGTATTCATTTTCAGGGACTGTAGTTAATTTTGTACTTGTGATTTCAATTGAGTTCTCATAATAATTATTACCACTGGTCTAAATTACATTGTACCATTCTAAACTGATCTTCAATCATTTATCCCTAAGCAAAATTGAGGAAGTTTCATAAAGAAATATAGAAAACTTTAAATCAGAAAAAAAAAGAGAGGAAGTCATCTGAGGGAATTATTATAAACAGTAAGTTTAACTTGGAAATCATTTCAGTGTATCTTAATGTTTCAAAATCCCCTTATGTGCATGGTGGAAAAAGTACACAGAAATCAAAAGGTGCAAGGGTAAAGTTTCTAAAACATAACCACAAGAAAGGAAAAAGAGGAAAAATAAGCAATCTATCATACAAATAAAGATGTAGTTGGCGACTACTACTTCATAAACCATATTTTAGTACTTAGTTACTTTTATTCAGCCTTCTTCATTCTTGACAAAGTTGGAATTCATAGCTTCCATTGTTGAATCTGGTCTTTCAATTACCTTTTATTCCCACTGGTTTTTAAAGTCTGAATTCTGCCATAGCTAATTAGCACTCACATCAGAAACCCAGGGTGCACTACAGGTTGTCACAATGGGAAGTGTAAGTGCCAGGAGGAACATGGAAAACCCTTGCAGCTGCCATCAGGAAACATAACAAGAACTAAAGACTAAAAGACCATAAAACTGTGAGGATCAAAACCAATGATGAAGTGTTCCCACATGGGCTCATAAACTTTTCTCTTGTCAGAAAAACACCTTATCTCGAGATATTTATTTTGAATATCTTGCAAATAGTATCTCAAGATACTATTAAAAATAATTTTGACAAGTGTTCACTTTGAGAAATGAACAGCTCTCATAATTTGGGTCTTAAGTTTCTATAACATCAGCATTTAGCATGGCTGTAGATGGGACCTCAGTATTTAATGGAAAATCTTTTAGTTTTTTTTTTCATAGGTGTAATGTGAGGGAATCTAGAAAACTAGTTTGTGTTTAGTATTCTAGCAGTGTTCACCATGACACCCAAAAGTATTCTTTATATTCTAGATTCTCAACACACATTAAAATATGTTTGTAAACTATGAAGTCACAATCACATTTTTATTAGTTGCAGCCTGGGTTTATCTTTTTTTCAGAAAAAGAACTTTTGTGAGTTTTCAAGATATGCAAAATAAATGTGTCTTAGTATTTGTTGGCCACAACTACCGTTCTGACAAATACTTATGGTTTTGGTCCTATGACTACAGAAATCAACCATAATGTTAGAAGGGAAAAACATGTCTGTGTTACAGAAAGCAGTATTCATTCAATTAATAACTCTGTTCTAGAGAATGGCTGTGTGACATACTTGCAATAGCTTTTAGAGAAAGGATAAAAGCCTTGTTATTGTACTATTCCCTCATACCTTGGTTAATATGGCAGTATCTGAAAACCAATTGTTTAAAGGAGAAATTAGTATGCTGATTAGAATGCATAATTACATAAAGAAAATACTGCATGATTCAATAAATCTTGTAGGCCAATAACTCCAGCTTGGCTATCAGTATCAATGAAAGATTTTGTTTAGTTTTGTCTTTCTTCTCATATTTGTATTTTAACCATTAAAATTTTCGTTAAATTAATTTATAAGAGAAGAAGAGCAAAGAGGAAAGAAATGAAGTTCAAATCAATCAAATGTACGATTTCACTGTTTCCAGTAAAAAGATTGATGGGAAAGGAGGCTGCACCTATTAGCTAATATCTTAACTGTCTTTCATCTCTGACCCTAATTCATTATCAAGATTTGATGGTGCTAGCATTTCCATTGTTACACAATTCAAATAAAGCCTATATCTCTTTCCTAATATCTCCACCATGCTCTTTGATAATGACATCATTCTCCCACAAGGCTTTTATTCCCGAGTCCTTACATAATTTTATGTATATATTTTTGCTTCAACTCATCCATTCCCAAGAAAATTTATACCTCATTCTTTTTTGCTTATTAATCTTCATTTAGTCTTCTTCTATAACATGCAGCTTGTTTATGTTATCAGTATTTATTTTGTTATAAAAGCTTTACAGTTTCACTATGTAATTTAGAAATTTTTTATTGGATATTTTATGTATTTACTTTTCAAATGTTATCCCCTTTCCTGGTTTCCCCTCTGGAACCCCTCTCTCCAAACCCCCTCCCTCTGCTCCCATGAGGATTATACCCCTCCCACCCACCCATTCCCACTTCACCACCCTGGCATTCCCCCTACACTGGGGAATCGAGCCTTCCCAGGACCAAGGGTTTCTCCTCCTATTGATGTCAGACAATGACATCCTCTGCTCCATCTGTGACTGGAGCCATGGGTCCCTCCATGTGTACTCTTGGTTGCCATCTCATCTTTCCTAGATACATTACCTTTTAAAGTAGACTCACTTAATAATGTTTATTCAATAATCCACACTGACAACCTCCATATATCACTTGTTCAACAGTGGTTAATTGACACCATTTTTTGTAGGCCATCTTTAGAATAAACATTTTGGAGTTTAAATATATGATCTGTAAATACAGGTTTTAAAAACACTTAATGTCACCAAAACAAAACAAGCAAACAAAAACCAACAAAATCATTTGACATAGTTGAATAGGAAGCTATTTGAATACCAAGTAGAAAACTAAAGAAGCTGAAGCTGAAGTGGGAAAAAACACAGGTATAGGAACCCACAGATGAGCTGCCCAGATAACAGGAGTTCCAGAACTCACAGCAGAAGCTGGAAAACCAGGGAAGAAGGTAGAGCAGACTCATGTGTAAGGAATCCCATAATACTCTCAGAAGCAGTGGAATCAGAAAGGGAGCAGATGCTGACCTGCAACAGGGTTCACAGGCATGGGGATCCCTATACCACTGAACAGAAAGTTCCCAATGACACACTGTAATTTAAACAGCAAAGTCATGAAGGGAAGTATATAAAAATTTCAAAGGAGTGGGATAAAGCCATGTATGAATGCAGCACATAAAGAATATTAAAACTTACAAGGCCAAGAAGGGATTGGAAAGATTTACTTCAAGTTCTAAAAGACCATAACTGCTAACCTGTACTATTATACCAAGGAAAGATATTCATTAGAATTGAAAAATAAATAAAAATATTGCATGATAAAAGCAGAATAAAGGATTTATGACCACAAAATCAAATCAAACGAGGCTATCAAATGGAATACAAAAGATACCACTACAGAGGATACAAACAATACCTGCACCATTAATACTAATAGGTCTAAGAAAATATAATAGATACAACAAATTGACATGGATTAAGGTACATGATTCATCAATAAAAATGAATATTAATGGTCTCAATTCTCCACCAAAAAAATTCAAAATTGATCAGAACTCAGGATTTATTATTGACTGCTTCCAAAAACCACAACTCACTATCAAAGAATGACACTAATTTTGGGTAAAAGGATGGAGAAAGCTGTTTCAAGGATTATCCCTGAGTTTTTGGTATAGTAATTACTACATCCCTTCATCTTTATCTAGTGAGAAAATGACAAAAAAATTAGAAGTAAATATGCTGGGGTAAGAAAGTAAGAATGGAAAGGGGAAATGTAAAGCCAGCCCAATCCCTTAAATATACCAAAAATAGGGTATGGAAAGTTCTGTTGCCTGTAAACAAGTAGGTTAAATGAGTGAACAGGTGTAAGGCCATCAAACTTGAATGAGTATCTGTCATCCTGTATCCTAACAGTTAAGCTGTATAGATTGTATACATATAATATATATTCCTTTTGATCTTATTATTTCTGAAATATGTGGAAAAAGCTACCTACACAAGTTGTAAAGATAAAATCCTGTTCTTTGTGAAGCTGCAATGTCTGGATTTCGAAGCCAGAATGCTATGCAACTCTCTGAGAAGAATTACACACTTGATTGCCTTTCCTTGACAAAAGTAAGAGAAGGATAAGAGGAAAAAGTCATTGACAACAGCTCTACACACTTGCTTTTGTTGATGTTACAGGGAAAGCTCCAAAACTATTTAGGTGATGTCTTCCTCACATCTCTCTTTTATACTCTGAACCCTTCTACGGTCATTTTTTTTTTTCTACCAAATAAGTCCGTGTCTAAAGGTCATGGAGAAAAAGCTTTTGAAACCTAAGCAAGTAAACTGGACATTGCAATAGACAACCTTCTTGAGTGCAAAAGGATATAAGGCTAAGTTGTAGGGGCAGATACACTTGTTAACTTCCTTGAACAACTAGGAAGAGCCTCCCAGAGAGTAAATGCTTTCCTTGAGAAGTCTGTAGAGTTCCAAGGCTGTAAAAGGCTATGAGTGAGGAAGGGAATTAAATGTACAATGACACTTAAAGGCAAGCAATCCTTGATGGACAAAATCAACTCCTATACAAAGCAAAACTGTGGAAGTACTCAACATATTTAGATGGGAGGGAAAGTATCGAAATAAAGACCCCAAAGGGAAAACTGGCATTCCCCTTTCTCACTTGAGTTTTTAATCTTAGCCATTGTGACTGGTGCAATCTCAGGGTCATTTTAATTTGCATTTTTAGAATGACTAAAGATGTTGGACATTTCTTTAAGTGCTTCTCCACCATTGAAGATTCCTCTGTTGGGAATTCTTTGTTTAGCTCTGTACCCCACTTTTAAATTCAGTTATTTGGCTTGCTGGACTCTAACATCTTGAGTTATTTATATATTGTGGATATTATTCCTCTGTCAGATATAGGATTAGTGAAGATCTTTTCCTGATATGTAGGTTACTGTTTTGTCCTATTGACAGTGTCTTTTCCCTCACAGAAGCATTTTAGTATCATGAAGTCCCATTTACTAACTGCAGTTCTAAGAGTTTAAGACATTGGAGCTCTGTTAAGGAAATTGTCCCTATACTAATGCATTCAAAGCTATTACCTACTCTCCTATTATATTTAGTGTATCCAGTTTTAGGTTGAGGTTCTTGATTAACTTGGACTTCAGTTTTATAAAGGGTGATAGATATGCATCTCTTTGTTGAAGAGACTTTTTTTTCCATCATATGGTTTTGGCTTCATTGTCAAAAATCAAATGTCCATAGCTATGTGTGTGTTTATTTCTGTATCTTTGATTATATTACATAGATTAACATATCTGTACCAATACCGTGCACTTTTTAATCACTATTGCTCTGCAGCTTTTTGCATAATAGTCAGAAAGTAGCAACAACCCAGATGTGACTCAACTGAAGAATGGATATAGAAAATATGGTTCATTTACACAATGGAATACTATCCACCTATTAAATACAAGGACATCAGGAATTTTGTAGGCAAATGAATGGAACTAGAAAATATCCTGAGTGAGGTAACTCAGACTTAATGGGACATGCATGTACTCATTGATAAGTGGATATTAGCCAAAAAGTACAGAATACCCATGATACACCCAAAGACCCAAAGAAGTTAAACAAGCATGAAGAACCAAGCAAGGATGGTTGAATCACACATAGAAGGGGGAACAAAATAGGGATAGGAGGCAGAGGGAGAGAACTGTGTGGGAGATGGGAGATGGAAGAGGGGGGAGGGGAGAGGGGAGAGGGGGGAGGGGACAGGGGAGAGGGGAGAGTGGAGAAGAGAGAGAATAGTGGAGCAAGATCAGGTATGGAGAGAAACACTAGAAATATCCAGAGAGCCAAGAGAATGAATGGAAATCTGGAGCTGCCAGGGCTGGGAAGAGTGGGGAGAATCTCTAGGAAGTCCCAGGGATCTGGGATGGAAGAGGATTCCAAGAGATGGCATATCAAACCTAAAGAGGCTAGTTCCTGTAGCCAGGCATGACCTCAAGAAGAAGGAGAAGGACACCAACTTACCAACAATACTTTTGACTTAAAATTTGTACTATCTAAAAGAAATGCAGGGACAAAGATGGATCAGAACCAGAAGGACTGGCCAAGCAATAACTGAACAAAATTGAATCCCATTCCACAGGAAAGCACCAATTCTTGACATTATTACTGATGGTCTGTTAAGCTTGCAGACAGAAGCTCAGCATAACTGTCCTCTGAGAGGCTCTACCCAGAAGTTAACTGAAGTAGATGCAGATACCCACAGCCGAATTTTGGTCAGAGGTTGGAGACTATTTTTTATTTACTTATTTACATTTATTTTTCTCTTTTGATACTTTATTTACATTTCCAATGTTTCCCCCTTTCTAGGTCTCCTCTTTGGAAATCCCCATTCCCTCCCCCTCACCATTTCTATGAAGGTATTCCACCTCCCACCCACCCGCACAACCACTCCTGTATTCCCACCTTGACATTCGCCTTTAAATGGGGCCTCTAACACCCTCAGGCCCAAGGGCCTCTCCTCCCCCTGATGGACAACAAGACCCTCCACTGCCACATATGTGGTCCGAACCATGAGTACTTTGATGTGTATTTTTTGGTTGGTGGTCCAGCCTCTAGGAGGACCAGGGTGGGGGGGTCAGGCCAGTGTTGCTCACTCCATGGGGCTGCAAACTCCCACAGCTCCTTCAGTCCCTTCTCCAACACCTTCATCTGGGACCTCACTCTCAGTCCAGCGGTTACTGTAAAGTGAAACTTGGGTATTCCGAACTTTTGGGCTAATATCTACTTATCAGTGAGTACATACCATGTTCGTTCTTTTGTGACTGAGTTACCTCACTCAGGATGATATTATCAAGTTCCATCCATTTGCCTGCAAATTTCATGAAGTCACTGTTTTTAATAGCTGAATAGTACTCCATTGTGTAGATGTACCACATTTTCTGTATCCATTCCTCTGATGAGGGGGATCTGGGTTGTTTCCAGTGTCTGGGTATTATAAATATGGCTGCTATGAACATAGTGGAGCATGTTTATTACATGTTGGAGCATCTTCTGGGTATATGCGCAAGAGTGGTATAGCTGGGTCCTCAGGAAGTATTATGTCCATTTTTCTGAGGGTCCACCAAACTGATTTCCAGAGTGGTTGTACCAGCTTGCAATCCCACCAACAATGGAGGAATGTTCCTCTTTCTCCACATCCTCGCCAGCATCTGCTGTCACCTGAGTTTTGGATCTTAGCCATTGTGACTGTTATGAGGTGGAATCTCAGACTTGTTTTGATTTACATTTCCCTGATGACTAAGGATGTTGAACATTTCTTTAGGTGCTCTCAGCCCTGCGAATTTCCTCAGTTGAGAATTCTCTGTTTAACTCTGTTCCCCAGTTTTTGATAGGGTTATTTGGTTTTCTGGAGTCTAAGTTCGTGAGTTCTTTGTATATATCGGATATTAGCCCATTATCGGACATAGGACTGGTTAAGATCTTTTCCCAATCTGTTGGCTGCTGTTTTGTCCTATTGACAGTGTCCTTTGCCTTACAGAAGCTTTGCAATATCATGAGGTCCCATTTGTCTATTCTTGATCTTAGAGCATAAGCCATTGGTGTTCTGTTCAGGAACTTTTCCACTGTACCCAGGTGTTGGAGACTTTTCCCCAATTTCTCTTCTATTAGATTCAGTGTATCTGGTTTTATGTGGAGGTCCTTGATCCACTTGGACTTCACCTTTGTACAGGGAGATAGGAATGGATCAATTCTCATTCTTATTCATGTAGACCGCCAGTTGAACCAGCACCATTTGTTGAAAATACTGTCTTTTTTCCACTG
>CM052720.1:1832208-1854267 GCA_028551405.1 Uromys caudimaculatus | reverse complement strand
CCGCCAGTTGAACCAGCACCATTTGTTGAAAATACTGTCTTTTTTCCACTGAGTGGTTTTAGCTCTTTTGTCGAAAATCAAGTGACCATAAGTGTGTGGGTTTATTTCTGGGTCTTCAATTCTTTTCCATTGATCTACTTGCCTATCACTGTACCAATACCATGCAGTTTTTATCACGACTGTAAATAAGCAATTTGAGAATTGCTCTTTCTAAATCTATGAAGAATTGAGTTGGAATTTTGATGGGGATTGCATTGAATGTGTAGATTGCTTTTGGCAGGATGGCCATTTTTACTATATTAATCCTGCCAATCCATGAGCACAGGAGAGCTTTCCATCTTCTGAGGTCTTCTTCGATTTCTTTCTTCAGAGACTTGAAGTTCTTGTCATACAGATCTTTCACGTGCTTGGCTAGAGTCACAACAAGATACTTTATATTTTTTGTGACTATTGAGAAGGGTGTCATTTCCCTAATTTCTTTCTCAGCCTGTTTATCCTTCGAGTATAGGAAGACTATGGATTTGAGTTAATTTTATATCCGGCCACTTTGCTAAAGTTGTTTATCAGCTGCAGCAGATCTCTGGTGGAGTTTTTCGGGTCACTTAAGTATATGATCATATCACCTGCAAATAGTGATATTTTGATTTCTTCCTTTCCAATTTGTATCCATTTGACCTCCTTTTGTTGTCTAATTGCTCTAGCTAGAACTTCAATTACTATATCGAATAGATAGGGAGAAAGAGGGCAGCCTTGTCTAGTGCCTCATTTTAGTGGGAATGCTTCGACTTTCTCTCCATTGAGTTTGATGTTGGCTACTGGTTTGCTGTGTATTGATTTTACTATGTTTAGGTATGGGCCTTGAATTCCTGATCTTTCCAAGAATTTTATCATGTGGGATGCTGAATTTTGTCAAATTCTTTTTCAGCATCTAATGAAATGACCATGTGGTTTTTTTCTTTGAGTTTGTTTATGTAGTGGATTACATTGATGGATTTCCAGGTATTGAACCATCCCTGTATCCCTGGGATGAAGCCCACTTGATCAAGATGAATGATCGTGAGGTTTTGGTATCAGTGTAATTGTGGCCTCATAGAAGGAATTGAGTAGTGTTCCTTCTGTTTCTATTTTGTGGGATAGATTGAAGAGTATTGATATTAGGTCTTCTTTGAAGGTCTGATAGAATTTTGCAGTGAACCCATCTGGTCCTGGGCATTTTTTGGTTGGGAGACTTTTAATGACTGCTTCGATTCCTTTAGGCATTTTGGGACTGTTTAGATGGTTTATCTGATCCTGACTTAACTTTGGTATTTGATATCTGTCTAGAAAATTGTCCATTTCATCCAGATTTTGCAGTTTTGTTGAGTATAGGCTTTTCTAGCATCATCTGATGATTTTTTGAATTTCCTCAGAATCTGTTGTTATGTCTCCCTTTTCATTTCTAATTTTGTTAATTTGAATTCTGTCTCTGTGCCCTCTGGTTAATTTGGCAAAGGATTTATCTATCTTGTTGATTTTCTCAAAGAACCAACTCCTGGTTTTGTTGATTCCTTGTATAGTTCTTTTTGTTTCTACTTGGTTGATTTCAGCCCTGAGTTTGATTGTTTCCTGTCTTCTACTCCTCTTGGGTGCATTAGCTTCTTTTTGGTCTAGAGCTTTCAGGTGTGCTGTTAAGCTGCTTGTGTAAGCTCTCTCCAGTTTCTTTTCAGAGGCACTCAAAGCTATGGGTTTTCCTCTTAACACTGCTTTCATTGTGTCCCATAAGTTTGGGTATTTTGTGCTTTCATTTTCATTAAGTTCTAGGAAGTCTTTAATTTCTTTCTTTATTTCTTCATTGACCAAGTTGTCATTGAGTAGAGAATTGTTCATCTTCCATGTGTATGTGGGATTTCTGTTGTTATTGTTGCCACTGAAGACCACCCTTAATTGGTAGTGATCTGATAGGAGGCATGTGATTATTACAATCTTCTTGTATTTGTTGCGGTTTTTTTTTGTGACCAGTTATGTGGTCAGTTTTGGAGAAGGTACCATGAGGTGCTGAGAAGAAGGTATATTCTTTTGATTTAGGTTGAAATGTTCTATAGATATCTGTTAAATCCATTTGGTTCATAACATCTGTTAGTTTCACTGTGTCTTTGTTAAGTTTGTGATTCCAGGATCTGTCCATTGATGATAATGGGGTGTTGAAGTCTCCTACTATTATTGTGTGAGGTACAATGTGTGCTTTGAGCTTTAGTAAAGTTTCTTTTATGAATGTGGGTGCCCTTGCATTTGGAGCATAGATGTTCAGAATTGAGAGAGTTCTTGTTAGATTTTTCCTTTGATGAGTACGAAGTGTCCTTCCATATCTTTTTTGATGACTTTTGGGTGAAAGTCAATTTTATCCTATATTAGAATGGCTACTCCAGCCTGTTTCTTGGGACCCTTTGCCTGGAAAATTGTTTTCCAGCCCTTTACTCTGAGGTAGTGTTTGTCTTTATCACGGAGATGTGTTTCCTGAATGCGGCAAAAGGCTTGGTCTTCTTTATGGATCCAGTCTGTCAGTCTATGTCTTTTTATTGAGGAATTGAGTCCATTGATGTTAAGAGATATTAAGGAATAGTAATTGTTGATTCCTGTAATTTTCAATGTTACTTTTAGGTTTGTGTGGCTATCTTCTTTTCAGTTTGTTGAAAGATTATTTTCTTTCATTTTCTACGGTGTGGTTTCCCTCCTTGAGTTGACGTTTACCATCTATTGTCCTTTGTAGGGCTGGTTTTGTGGAAACATATTGTGTCAATTTGGTTTTGTCATAGAATATTTTGGTTTCACCATCTATGTTAATTGAGAGTTTTGCTGGGTATAGCAGCCTGGGGTGGCAGTTGTATTCTCTTAGGGTCTTTATGAGTTCTGCCCAGGATCTTCTAGCTTTCATAGTCTCTGGTGAGAAAACTGGTGTAATACTGATAGGTCTGCCTTTATGTGTTACTTGACTTTTTTTTTCTTACTGCTTTTAATATTCTTTCCTTGTTTAGTGTATTTGGTGTTTTCACTATAATGTGATGGTACGAATTTCTTTTCTGGTCCAATCTATTTGGAGTTCTGTAAGCTTCTTGTATATTTATGTTCATCTCTTTCTTTAAGTTAGGGAAGTTTTCTTCTATGATTTTGTTGAAGATATTTACTGGTCTTTTAAGTTGGGAATCTTCATTCTCTTCGATATCTATTATCCTTAGGTTGTCTTCTCATTGTGTCCTGGATTTCATGGATGTTTTGGGTTAGGAGCTTTTTGCATTTTGTATGTTCTTTTAGTGTTGTGTCAATGTTGTCTATGGTATCTTCTGCTCCTGAGATTCTCTCTTCTATCTCTTGTATTCTGTTAGTTATGCTTGCATCTATGACTCCTGATCTCTTTCCTAGGTTTTCTAACTCCAGGGTTGTCTCTTTCTGTGATTTCTTTACTGTTTCTATTTCTATTTTTAGCTCCTGGATAGTTTTGTTCATTTCCTTTTTCTGTTTGTGTTTTCCTGTAATTCTTCAATGGATTTCTGTATTTCCCCTTTAAGGGCTTCTAGTTGTTTACCTGTGTTCTCTTGTATTTCTTTAAGGGTGTTAATTTCTTTCTTAAACTCCTCTATCATCATCACGAGAACTGATTTTAAATGTGAGTCTTGCTTTTCTGGTGTGCTGGGGTATCCAGGGCTTGCTGTGGTGGGAGAGCTGGGTTCTGATGTTGCCAAGTAGCCTTGGTTTCTGTTCCTTATGTTCATGCCCTTGCCTTTTGCCATCTTGTTAATTCTGATGTTAGCTGATCTTACTCTGTCTGGCTGTGGCTTGTCCCTCCTTCAGGCCTCTGTGTCAGAACTCCTTGAAGATCAGCTCTCTCTGAGAGGTGTTTGGGTTTGCAGAGCTGTGGCACAGGGTTAGCTCTGGGGTGTGGACAGAAACCAGAAGGATCTTGTCCCCAGCTGTCCCTTGGTTCCTGTGTCCTGATGGGTCTGCAAGGGTCCCTCTTGATCCAGTGAGTTTGAACAGCAGTGGTGGTTTTGCCTATGCTTGTAGGTATGTCAGCTCTCCTGGGATATCAGCTCTCTCCTGGAGCCCTTTGGCCCAGGCTGAGGTCCCCAAGTCCCAGTGAACAGTGGTGCTTGTCTTATCCCCACTCATGGCTTTCCCACGCTCCTGGGAGAGTAAGTTTCTTCCAGAGCTACTTGACTATGGAACCCTGGTGGCCTAGGCACAGGTCTTCCGCCAGAGATGGAAACAGGAAGGTTCCTGTCCCTGACTTTTCCTTCTCAGTCTGTGTGTTCTGAGGGCCTAGGAGGCTAGCTTTCTCCAGGTGCTAATTGGCTATGGAGCCCTGTGGCCCAAGCTGAGGTCCCCAGCCACAGATGGAAACCGGAAGTTTCCTGTCCCTCAGTCCCTGAGTCCTGTGGGTTCTGGGCGGGTCCACGTGAGCAGTGGTGCTTTTCTTGTCCCCACTCACGGCTTTTCCAAGCTCCTGGGAGAGTAACTTTCTCCAGGCGCTGCTTGGCTATGGAACCCTGGTGGCCTGGGCAGAGGTCTCCTGCCACAGATGGAAACCAGAAGGTTCCTATGCCCGACTACCTCAGTCCCTGTGTTCCGTGGGTTCTGGGCGGGTCCCGGTGAGCAGTGGTGCTCGTCTTAACCCCACTCACATCTTATCCATGCTCCTGGGAGGGTAGCTTTCTCCTGGTGCTACTCGGCTATGGAACCCTGGTGGACAGGCCCAGGCCTCCTGCCAGATGGAGACTTTTATAGAAGAGTCGGGGGAATGTTTAAAGGCCCAGAAGGGAATAGGAATCCCACAGGAAGACCAACAGAGTCAACTAACGAAGACTCGTGGGAGCTCTCAGAGACTGAGCCACCGAGCAAAGATCATACATGGGCTGGAATGAGGCCCTTCACACAGATGTAGCAGCAGTGAAGCTCAGTCTCCATGCAGGTGCCCCAACAACTGGAGCAGAGGCTCTCCCTAAAGCTGTAACCTGATGCTGGTATCCATTCCCCAACAGGGATGCCTTGTCTGCCCTTGGGGAGAAAGGATGCACCTAATCTTGCAGAGACTTGATTCACTAGGGTAGGGTTATACAAAACGGGTGCCCCACAGTCTCAGAAGAGAAGAGGAGAGTGGATGAGAGATGGACACTGTTAGTGGGAATCGGGATGGGGATATATATAGCATTTGGGATGTAAATTGTTGCTCCCAGGTTTCTTCTCTGCTTGAATTTCTTCCCTAATTTCCTTCAAGGAATAGAGTGTTACCTGGAATTGTACAATAAATCAAACTGTTTCATTCCTAAGTTGCTTTAGGTGAAGGACTTTATTATTATAGATGAAACTCTAACTAACACAGTTACCTCTATTTTAGATTATAATTATATTTCTCCTTTCACTTTCCTTTCTCCAAACCCTCTCATACCCATTCCCACCCAACTCTGTTTCAAATATGTGGCCTCTTTTTAAACTTTTATTTCAGCATGCATACATGTATGTGCATACACATATATTTTCTTAAATATAAGCTGCTCCATATACCTAATGCTACTTGAATGTATGTTTTTAGAGTTAACCACTGGAACTAGAAAAACAATTGGTATATTCTTATAGAGGTCAGACAAATATATAGTTCAGCGCAAAATGTTTTGTGTATCATCATGATTCAATAAACAGTTGCTTAGAGTAGCAGGATACAGGTGATATGAAACAGAAAAATGGGAAGAAGCCGTCCAACTTGCGAACAGAAAAAGAGGTCAGTACAGAAAGGGAAGGACAAAGAAGAAATAACACCAAAAGTAAATGATTAGAGCCTTATGGAATCACAGTATTTTTAATTATATACAATACATATAAGTGTATTTATGCATAAGTGTGTATGTGTGTATGTGTGTGTGTGTGTGTGTGTCTGTGTGTATGTGAATACATATAGATAGCTGTGGCTTAAAGGATGTTAAACCATTTGGCTTGAGAATGATCTTCACAAAAGCCCTAGACTAATAAAAAGCAGAACCAGGCTTAAGAACCCTCCTTTCACTATCTTCTGAGAGGTTCCATCCAGCAGCTGACTCAGACAGATACAGACACCTACAGTCAAACAGTGGATAGAGCTTGGGGACTCTTTTTTTTCTTTTTATTTCTTTTTATTTTTTGATACTTTATTTACATTTCCAATGTTTCCCCCTTTCTAGGTCTCCTCTTTGGAAACCCCCTATCCCCTCTCCCTCCCCTGTCTCTAAGAGGGTATTCCACCTCCCATCCACCCGCCAACCCACTCCTGTTTTCATACCTTGACATTCCACTTTACTGGGGCCTCTAACACTCTCGGGCCCAAGGGCCTCTCCTCCCCCTGATGGCCAACAAGGCCCTCCTCTGCCACATATGTGGTCTGAAACATGGGTCCCTGGATGTGTATTCTTTGGTTGGTGGTCCAGCCTCCAGGAGGACTGAGGGGGTCAGGCCAGTTGACACTGTTGCTCCCTCCATGGGGCTGCAAACTCCCTCAGCTCCTTCAGTCCCTTCTCCAACTCCTCCATTTGGGACCTCACTCTCAGTCCAGAGGTTACTGTAAAGTGAAACTTGAGAGGAAGGATTGTAGGCCGCCGGGAAGGGGATAGGAACTCCACAGGAAGACCAACAGAGTCAACTGACCTGGCCCTTTGGGGCTCTAAGAGTCTGAAACACCAACCATTGAACATACATGGGCTAGGCCTCCCTGCAAATATGTAGCAGATGTGCTGCTTGGTTTTCATATGTGTCCCAAACAACTGAAGCAATAGTTATCCCCAAAGCTGTCCTCTACATGGGATATGTTCATCTAGCTAGGCTGCCTTGTCTGGCCTCAGTGGGAGAAGAAGCATCTAGCCTTGCACAAACTTGAAGTGCCAGGGTGAGAGGGGATGCTAAAGGGCAGGGCCCATCCACTGAGAGGACAAGGAGAGGGGGAAGGATTGTGGGAATCAGTGACCGGGAGAGTGTCAGTGAGCAGGATGTAAAGTGAATAAAATTAACTGACTAGAACATGATCTGGCATTAGGTGGGGGAAAAGGAATGAAGCCCTGAGGGCCAGCAGAAAAATGAAAATAGGTAACCTCAGAGGGTAGAACGTTGGGGGGACCTTCCAGAATGTACCAGAGATCTGGGAGTTGAGATACTCTCAGGACTCAAAGGGAGAGACCCTAGATGAAATGCCCTACAGTGGTGAGAGGGAACTTGTAGAGCCCATCACCAGCAGAAAGACAGGATATTGAGTGAGGGATGGGGATGCTATCCCACAGTCAAAACTCTGACTTATACTTGTTGCTGTCTGAAAGAACTACAGGGATAAAATGGAGAAGAGTCTGTGGAATAAAGTCCAGTGACAGGCCCAAAGTGATGTCCAGCGACAGGCCCAAAGTGATATCCAGCTCAAGGCGGGGGGGAGGGGGAACTAAGGCCTGACACTACTACTGAGGCTATGGAGTGCTCACAAAAAGGGACCTATCATGGCTGCCCTCTGAAAGACCCAACAAAGCAGCTGATACTGTCAGATGCAGATATTTGCACCCAATCAATGGACAGAAGCTGCTGACCCCTGTGGTTGAATTAGGGAAAAGCTGGAAAAAGCTGAGGAGGAGGGTGACCCTGTAGGAGAGTCAGCAGTCTCAACTAACCTGGATCCCCTCGATCTCTCAGACATTGGACCACCAACCAGGCAGCATACACCAGCTGATAGGAGGTCCCCAACACATATATGGCAGAGGACTGCTGGGTCTGGGTTCAGTCAGAGAAGATGCAACTAACTCTCAAGAGACTGGAGGACCCAGGTAGTTTAAAGGTTTGGTGGAGTGGGGGGCAGGGTGGGGATATTCTTGTGGAGTCAGGGGGCAGGGAGGAGGTATGGAATGTGGAAAAGTTGGAGGTAGACCTGGAGGAGAATAAAATCTATAGAAGGAGGAGGAGGGGGGGGAGGAAGAAGAAGAAGAAGAAGAAGAAGAAGAAGAAGAAGAAGAAGAAGAAGAAGAAGAAGAAGAAGAAGAAGAAGAAGAAGAAGAAGAAGAAAGAGAAATGAAAAAATATATTTAAATTTTTTAAAAAGGAAGCCTCCTTTCAAATGGTTGGTCAGGTAATACATGCAACTCTTTAAACAACATAGACTACTGACATTGCCCTTGGTTGCCTCTCAGTTTAAGGTAAGTCCATATTTCTGAAGACACTGGACATTCAGAGCACAGGACTTGGATGAATATAGCCAAGTGTAATCGAAAAGCCTGTATATTGTTGTCTAGCTTTCATGGTACCAAAAATACTATGAAAGCTGCCAAGGACAGGAAATACTTAATAGTTCTATTCAGATGTCACCCCTATGAACTACAGCAGTGACCTACCTGGAAAAATGTTGTGAAGGTACACTATAAACCTAACAAATGATCCCTTAATTTATTCAGTATTTTATTATGAATGTGTGATGACCAAAGTATTAAAGAAAAAAATTCAATTAGGGGATATAAAGATAAGGTGACTTACTTTATCCCTTTAGGAAATGATAGAATCTTTTAAAAACTAAAACAGTAAGTACTCTAAAATACAAATAAGTATCCCTATAAAATTCAAGCATCATAGATAATCATATTTGTTATAAGGAATGCTGAACTAATTGGTAGTTGTCAAGCATCACTGAAAATCAATACTATATATGGAACTCTTAGAAACATTAAGATCATCAACTGCTTTAGGTTTGCTTTGAGCATTGTAGCGGTAATATCCTTGCAGCTTTATGCTGGCTCTGAAATATTGCTAAATTATCTAGGCTTGCTGATGCAAGTCCATATGCCCAACTACAGAAGAGGCTGAGCCAGATCACAAAGTCAAAGATAGCCCAGGGTATAACTAGAACTCAAGGGTAACTTTGCAACTTAGCAAGACCCTCTCTTATAACAGTAATAGAAGGAGGACGGGTTAGCAGATACAAGTGCTGGCATACTTGTGTAGGATATGTAATAACTTAAGCTCAACCCCTAGTACCAAAAACTAATAAACAAAAACAATCGCTAAACAATACATGTATATTTATAAATAAAAATGTGGTTTATGGTTGATGAAATATATAAATATCTCTTTTAAAGTAGTCCAAAGAAATTAAGCAATAATGAAAAATACGTGAATTTAATTATTTTATTTTATTAGACAAATGTAGTAAACTGAACCTTTAAAAATATTTAATTATAGTTATTTAAAAGGTAGTATTTTCTTAAGTTAACTAAATATCACTTTTATATTTTATAACATGAATATTCATTGAGTATGATATCAGTGGTATTTAACTCTGGCAGTAAAAAAAAAAAAATGAGAGCATATGAAGTGTAATACTTTGCTTTGTGCAATTGAACATTAAAGAGAGAGAAATGCACATGGTAAAAATAATTTTTAATGCATGGTAAATGGGATAATATAATATTGTGAGTGTAAAGCATGCAGCTTCCCACCACCCAGCACACACTCAACTGAGCAAAATAGTTACCCTTTGTGGGTTGGGCACATTAAAGATGGAGTTAGAAGGATGAGTTGAAATGGGAAATTGAAGGACAAAATAAAGAAGTGGCATCAATGGGAGGGGAGGCTCTTGGTCCTGTGGAGGCTCGATGACCCAGCATAGGGGAATTCTGGGGTGCTAAGGCAGGAGGGGGTGGGTGGTGGGAGAGCACCCTCATAGAGGCAGGGGGAGGGTAGAGGAAGAGGATAGGGGGTTTATGGAGAGGAAACTGTGAAGGGGGATAACATTTGAAATGTAAATAAATAAAATAACCAATTAAAAAAAGAACTGAGTGAAGGTATGAAGTGATAAAGTTGATACATTTGAGAGCTTGATTAGGAGAGCATAGAAAAGCCCAGGTTACTGAAGGTGACAGATGTCTTAGATGCAATCGTTACTCTGAGAGCTTTGTGGGATAGATATTGTAAAGATAGGAAAGACATAGTCAAATTATGGTCCTCCGACACCCTCATCATGTATAGGAATATGATGTCCATGTAAACAAAAATCAGCAGAATATTAATTTTGAAAAGTATAAGTGAAAAATGAAATAATGTCACAAATGGAGAATGTTTGCAAAGCAAAGAGAGTAAAGCTTAAACAATCACAAGGGAAGGGTACTTGGTTATCTCAGTTCAATCAAAACACAGACCTACTGATGAAGAAATGCAGATAAAGGGGAGGAAGAAATAAGACTGCTCAAAAACTTGAATGTCAAAGATAAAATTTTGATGTCTTATTGATCATTGTGGATTTCTTAAAATTTTGTATGACAGGAAAGCAGAAAAAAATAGATTCACATAGACACTGTAAGAAGCCAAGGAGAAAAGTATAGCTATCAGTAAGAGAGATAACTGCTTGTTTCTGAACAGTTTTTACAGAAAGTTGAGACATTAGGAACAAATGGCTTGATGCGCAGTAAGTCAGGTGTGTTGCTGCCTATAGTGAAGTTTTGCCTGAAGTACTGTTCCAGTTTGATGCATATAGAAGTTATATTTGAAAATGAAAACAGCAGGAGACTTAATATTAATTTGAAGAGGACCTCAAAGCTTTAGATATGATACAAAAGAGTCTGAAGACTTTAGCTAGAGAATTAGAACCTCACCACCCTAAGGATGTTAGGTCACTGTTAGCAAAACTGCTTCATTGTTGAAAGCTTTTAAAACAACCTAATCTATTTTGACATGCCTTCAAGTCGTGAGATCTATTTTTTTTGTTTTGTTTTGTTTTTTTTTGTAGGGTTTCTCTGTGTAGCCCTGGCTGTCCTGGAACTCACTCTGCAGGACCAGGCTGGCCTCGAACTCAGAAATCCGCCTGTCTCTGCCTCCTGAGTGCTGGGATTAAAGGCATGCGCCACCACTGCCCGGCTGTGAGATCTATTTTGTTACTAAAATCCAAGAAGGTTGTTTCTTCCCAGTCTGATTTACCACTCTGCTCGGATATAGGTATTATGGCTGCTAAGTACTTTTTAGAGTTTCTGAGAATCTAGCTTCTGTCTTCTCTGGCTAAGGAAACATAGAAAGGTCACTAGTAAGCTATCTTACAAGTAAGTAATATTGACTAAATAATCTAAGAGCTCCTACTTATTCTAAAATGAAGGTCCCCCTTTGCAAACGGCATGACTGACCATAACTGGCAATCCAATTAAAACATGGAATTACAATATTGTGTTAAAAAAAATAGCTACCTTATCAGCATTAATTTAATCATGGTGGTAGTAAAAAGGCTTTTCATTTTAAAAACACTTTCCATTATATTTCATTAAGGAAATTAGTAAAATGAGAGCTATTACTCCACCTGAAAACAGAGAAATTGAAACAAGATTATAGTGTAATTATTATAGAAAATATTGAAAATAATTGCTATATACTTTGAAATATGTTTTCAACAAGAGAACAGAGTTTATGTTTGGCTTTTCACTTAACTATATGCATCTGCATGTCTATTTGTTTTACAGATCCTGACATTGGCAATTCATCAATATCAACAAGTTCCATGGAAATGTAAAGATTTTCAATAATACATGAAGCTGTTTAATCAGTAGAGACACCCCAAATATTAATATATCTTATATTACTAGAGATTAACGAAATAAAATTCTGATTGAGCTAACACTGATCTTTTT
This sequence comes from Uromys caudimaculatus, assembly GCA_028551405.1. Lineage (NCBI taxonomy): Eukaryota > Metazoa > Chordata > Mammalia > Rodentia > Muridae > Uromys > Uromys caudimaculatus. Next base: position 1,842,637 of record CM052720.1, on the reverse strand, counting down.
GTGTTACAGTAATTTCTAAATGACTATAAGATATATTGCATCCTATTCATTAGTATTCTCATTAAAATGTGCATTTTTATCTACATCCACAGTATCTACATTTTTTTATAAAATAATCGAAAAACAAATACTTACCAAAATGGTGGTAACAATCAAAGAACGATTAGACAATGAGTCTGTGATATTCGCTGGCTTTCCTTTCTGACTTTCTGTCATATTCAGGCCACTGGCTGGATCCCAAGTTCCAATCTATAAAACAGCAAATGTACATTGTAAATTGTCTATCAGAAAACTGTGAGGGAGTACTGCAAAGGAAAGTTACAATTACTAATACTGTTCATCTCTGCAGCATTATGTGCTGTCATTAAAGTATAGGCTGTGTTCTTTAAGAATGATTCACTGTGCTGAGAAGTATGTCTTGTGACATTAAGAATAAAATAATCCACCATAGTGCCACTATCTATGTGGGAGTTTTATTTTTCATTTAAACTTTCATTCTCCAAGAAGAAACATGTTTGAAAATATATTGGCGGCTTCTAGAAACTCATGCATAGAGTATATTCTTTAGTATAATGGATCTCTCTCATACTCTCATTAGAAAGAGAACATTCTACACCAGACAAAGCAAAAAAACAAGGAAAACCTTGAGGATTCAGGATAAATTAATAAGTATCTAGTTAATCAACTCCAGTTTTTCCTCCTATACTCTATTTAGATAGAGTTTTATTTAACCAAATGTCCTCTTATACTGGAAGCCATATACATTTTGTGTGCAGATGTTTTATTCCATTTAATACAGTGGATGGAGGAACAAAGTCATTCTCTGTGGAAGACATATATAAACACAAAACTTTACAGAAGGCACAGATTGGTTATTTATTGATAACTACAAGACAGTATTGTTCCATCAGTGTTAATCATCACTAAATAGAACAAAATAGGAGCTGTGGATATAGGAATTCTATATCTCTACTACCCTAAACATAGAACCATTAGTAATAAAATTTGCTATCCATATTCTTCTAGTCAAATATACAAATTAGTTTCATAAAAGGACAACAATTTCTACTCATTATCAACCTCTGTATATAAACAAAATTATGTTTGAAGTAACAATGACTTATCAGACATTATTTTTGTTGTCTACATGAATATTCTAACAAAGATCTTGCATGTTGATAGTGAACATTTTACTTCCCTCGTATATTATTATATTATATACACATATTTTCTTATGATTTTCTCAGCAAACTTTTAAACCTATATTTTTAAACTGAAAATGTAGAAAAGTATACCTATTTTCTGTTAATTGAAATAATTTATATATTTATATTTATCATCCTGATAGTTTTATGTAAATATAAACTTCACTATATTGTTTGAACACTAGCTAAAAATATAAGGGATTCATATTCATATCATTTTTAGAGATATATTAAATGGATTTTTCCAATTGTCTCATGTTAATTAAATTTTGATTATACAAATAGCTATATATTCCCATTAAATATTTGCCTCAATCAAGAAATAATTCAGCAAGAGAAACACAATGCAAAAATTTCTCTTTTTTATTCTCAAAATAAATTACTTGCTGGCAGTTATATATGATGTCTGATAATAAAGTCATAAAAATGGAGGTTGTGCTAGATATCTGGGCACAGTGGATGAGAGAGTATAAAATTAGAATGAGTGTTGATGAATTGCTGAAGTGTTTCAAGTATAAAATTGTTAAAAGTGCTCTCTAGGCTAAACAAGATATGTCTCAAGTGTTATCTCATAGTGACTGCCACTTTGTATCTGTGGTTTGTAATCAATTCCTGGTACTTATTTTTTCCCTTAGATTTTATTTCTTTTCATTTCCAGCATTGACTAAATAGTCAGATCTTAAACCCTGTTATTCTATTAACTAAAGTATTAACAACTACGATTTGCCCACCTTACAACACCATCAAGAGTGGCCGAATAAAACTATTTACAGAAAGCATAGCCTAATTAACTTAATGCCACATTACAATAAAAACAATGTTTCTTGCTTCAGAGATAGCTCAATAGTAAGAACTACCTACTACTGCTGTATAGGACCTAACTTTAATTTTCAGGCAACTCAAAACTACCTGTAACAACAGCTCCATGGAATATCATGCCCTCTTCTGGCCTATACATGCATGTATTCATGTTCTTGCTCCTGTCCTATACATATATCTACCTATACATATAATTTTTTAAAAATAAATTTTATCAGAATAAAAGGCAAGAAACTATTTTTGTGAAGTCAGCAGTAGCTGGATAACAAACCAGATAACACACAATAAAAAAGATAATTATAGACACATTTCTCTGATAAATATAAAAATTCCCAATAAATAAATTAAACTCATAACTGGGTATGGTTGCACATTCTTTTACTGCCAGCACTGGGGAGGGAGTGGCAAACAGACCTTACTGAGATGGAGACCAGTTTGTCTACAAAGTGAAGTTTAGGCCACCCAGAACTACATATGGGACATGAAGCTAAATAAAGAATTCTTAAGAATTAAAACACAAACAACTGAGAATCACTTTTAAAACTTATTCATCCTTGTTTTCCATCAGGGAAATGCAAATTAAAACTGCTTTTAGATTTACTCTTACAACTGTCAGAATGGCTAGGATCAATAACACAACTGATAACTGATACGGATTTGGAATAAGGGGAAACATTCATTTAATCTGATGAGAGTGAAAACTTGGACTGCCACTAAGGAAATCACTGTGGTGATTCCTCATAAAGATTAGTAAAAAACAAATTATTACAAGTATTTGCATGGATGTAGAGAAAAGGAAACTTAGTCATATCTATTGTGAATCCTACCTGGTGGAAGTGCTATAGAAATCAGTTCCTAAAACTCATAAAACCATACGTTCCATATGATCAAACTGTACCAAATTTGAGTATATACCTAATGACTTCATACCCTACTCTAGAGATGTCTACTTATCTAGGTTCATTACTGTTTATTCACAATAGCAAGGAATAGGAAGCAACACTGATGTCCATTGACTGATGGATGGATAATAAAAATGCAGTATATTTACCCAATAGAATATTATACACCAATTAAGCAAAAAAAATCTTATGAAATTTACAGGTAAGTAGTTGGAGGTAGAAACCATCAGAATGAGGTAACCTAGATGCAGAAATAAAAATGTTCTATGTTTTCTCTCCTCTGTGGATGTTATCTTTGAATCTTCAGATGTTTGTGATGAATTTGGGTTACTCACAGAGGTGAAAACAAAAATTGACAGGGAAACATAGAGAGGAATGTATAATGGAAAAAGACAGAATGCACTGTTATAAAGGTTAAAGGAGAATAATGCAACATAAATGGGAGAGAACAAATTGTAGAGTAGAGGAGAGAGTATAGGAAGAGATAAGTGACACTAAAGACCCTTTTGAAAAGACTTACGGAAAATTACTGTTTTATTACATTAGAAGCTTCCTCTAATAACTCATTGTTCCTCCTTTCATATTGCTGAAGATATCACATTTTATGAAAACAGGACTCTGATGAATCAGGTGGGCCTAATCTGAAAGCTTCCTTCCTGCTGCCTAGTTTCTATGGTACATAAAAGTACTATGCAAGCTGCCAAGGAAGGGAAACAATTAATAGTCCTAGGTAGCTGCACCACCTATGAGGAACATGGCCAGATATTCCTAAACTTGTAGCAAGTGACATTCACATATAGGTGGTAACTACCAGCTGTCTAATTGGACCTGAGACCTGCTCAACATCAATAAAATCATGCCTGGTACTAGAAACTCAGACAACTTCAAATTATGCTACACCAGCATAAATTCTTACTGCAATTTAAATCTTGCCGACAGATAAGTGTAGCTAACGTTCCTCATCAAAACTTCCTCTTACAAAAGGGAATATAAAATAAAAATGGACACACACAGACACATATATAAAACTAATAATCAAAAAAAAGAGACTATCAGTTAGAGAGTGGGAAAGTCATGGGAGGAATTCAGAAGAGCTGAAAAGACAAAAGAGGAGGAGAAATCTGATATGATTCTGGCTTAGTAAAATATGTGTAAAATTCTTTCAAGGAAAAAGGAGCCAAAAATAAGTGATCATAGGCCAGACCTTTCATTTAAAAAAAATACGAATATACATTCAAAATAAACACACATTCACACATTCATGTAGAGGAATTTCTTTTAATTATATGACTGGCTAAGAAAGATGACAAATAGCCAATTGCTGGGCAAAAATGAGGAGGCAGATTTTCTGGGCAAGAGAGGAAGAGGAGGGGAGAAGGAGGAGTTGCAGGAGACTGGGAACAGAGGAGGACAGATGGAGATTTGTTGGAAGGAAGATGGAGCAGAAGTGCATGGTCTGGAGAACCTGCAAGTTGGCGGGATTTCATAGCTGGAGAAGAAAGTGGTGTAGAGGCGTATCTGCTCAATATAGGTGTGCAGTTCATAAATATACAACCAAGTTGTGTTTTCTTTGCATGGGCTTATTGGGATTGGAGATACACCACAACTAAGTTGTGCTTTCCTTGAATGGATTTATTGTGGTTGGAGATTTACCACAACACAACGGTGCCCCAACTCATCAAATAGAACTCAACTAACATGAGATAAAAGATCACCCACCCACCCCCAATACAAGGCCAGGGCAGCGATCTAGGCTGCAGCAGTGCATGGAATGAAAGCTGACTTGTTCTGAGGGGACTACAGAGAACTGCAGAGAGGCTCCTTTCCCAATCCCCAGGGAGACAGCATCAGCCAGGGATAGCACCCCATTCTGGAGCTGGACTTGGGCAGACATAGTGAACTGATCCGGGCATCTTTTCCTGAGAGAAACTTTCTGTGTTTGCTTCCCCATATCCCCTGCATCTACACAGGACACGGACAACCAGATTTACAACACACACACACACACACACACACACACACGGAAGAAAATGACTAAAATGACTAAAGCATTTCAAAACCTGGAAGTGAAATACAATTAATAAAGAACACAAACAGAGGGAAATCTGGAAATGAAAACTTTAGGAACATAAAGGGGAACCTCAGAAAACAGCCTCAACAACAGAATATAAGACATGAAAGAAAATATCTCAAGCACTGAGGACATAAGAGCAGAATGGGAAAATAATCTGACAGTCAACTTTTCTGTAAACACCCCAAAAGAACTCTGTTTTCCTGGAGGCCTACTGGTACCAGAGATACCAGGTAAGCCCCACCCTCAAACCCAATGCTCAAGACAGGCCTGAAACCACACCTAACAGTAATAAACTGCACCTCATACCCTGAGCTCATTTCCTGCTCTAAAACTCTGCACTCCTGAAGACGTGCCAGAACCAGGGACAAACAGGTAAGACCCAAATCCTTGCTTGCCATATTTCCCTATCAGCTTTAAACTCTACCCTACCACTTGAACTTAATTTTCCAGCCTATCAGCTACCCTGCTTTCCAGGAGATCAGTCTGAAGCAGAGACCCCAGGTATGGTACTAATACTAGTGACCTCAGAGGCAAGGTTGGCATCCAAAATATAGGTTTTACAGATTTTGTAGGTTTAGATGTTGATTTATGAATTTATCTTTGTTGAATGTTTATTTGGAAATGTTTGTTTCCATTGGTTTCTGTTTCCTCTCTGTATAATGGCCCAAGCGACCTACAGTTCTGGTGACTAGCTAGTCTTTGGGTCCAGTAAGATGTCTCCCATGTTTTTGTTGTTGTTGTTGTTGTTGTTGTTTTTTGGTTTTTTTGGTTTTTTTTTTTTTTGTGTGTGTGTGTGGTATGTTATGCCTCTGGAGTTTTAATAGTTAAAGGCCAATATTTAAACACAGTCAACAATAACCAGGACAATATACAAAACCAGAGGCCAGCTATCCTACTACAGCAAGCCCTGGATATCCTAACACAGATGAAACAAAAGAAAATGACCTCAAATTCAATCTTATGGAGATGATAAGGCCCTTAAAGAGGAAATGAATGAATAACTTAAAGAGATACAGAAAAATACAATCAAATAGGTGAAAGAAATGAATAAAATTGTGCAATGCCTGAAAGTGGAAATAAAAGCAATAAAGAAAACACAAACTGAAGGAATCCTGGAGATGAAAAACCTAGGGAAGAAAACAGGAACTATAGACCCAACCATCACCAGCAGAATACAAGAGATGGAAGACAGAATCTCAGGCTTAACAGATACAAGAGAAGAAAGCCATACACAGGCCAATGAAAATGTTAAATCTAAAAAACATCTAGGAGATCTGGGGCAGTATAAAAAGACCAAACATAAGAATAACAGAAGTATAAAGAAGGAAATACTGCCAGCTCAAAGGTCCAGAAAATATTTTCAACAAAATCTTAGAAGAAAATTTCCATAACCTAAAGAAAAGATGCTTATAAACATATAAGAAGATTACAGAACTCCAAATAGATTGGACCAAAAGAGAAAAATCTTTCTGCTACACAATAATCAAAAATACTAAATGTACAGAACAAAGAATGAAAGAAAAATAAATGCTGCAAGGAAAAAAGGCCAAGCAATATAAAGGCAGACCTATTAGAATTCCATTCAGCTTTTCAACAGGACTCTATAATGCAGAAGGCCCTAGGCAGATATCTTGCAGTCTCTAAGAGACTACAGATGCAATCACAGATTATTTTACCCAGGAAAACTTTCAAATACCACAGAGGGAGAAAATATACTATAAGAGAGCCAAATATAAACAGTATCTATCTCTAGTGGGAAATATTAAAAATAGAGCAGCATGTACCTGTGCTTGGCCAGCAGCTGGTGGGCCACAGCAGATCTCCCGCTGGGCTAGCTCACTCTCTCAGCCCACCAACTTTCCAGAGCTGAGTCTCTTGGCAGATCTCTGCTGCCAGGCTTACACAACAACTGCCTGCCCCATGGTCAGTCATCTCAACACCCAATTACCCAATAGAATTAAAACTCTTAAGCATATAGTTAACCAATCAGATTTATGTATCAATAAAAACACAAGTTACAAGATGCCAATACAATAATTTCAGAGCCAATTGATAATGATAAGAGCTGCCCACCTAGATTAGACAACTTATTCCAAACTTCTAATCTTTATGATAACATAACCATCAGCGGCGCCATGCCAGTTCACGTCTGCTGCCATCTTCTTCCTCCTCCTCTCCCCCAAGAGCCACTCCTGTGCCACTCTTAGCTCCACCTCCCTGTTCCCTGTCCAATCACAGAGCTCCTGTTGCCCTAATGTAATTGGGCAGGGAAAATCCTGCAACATCTATCTATGAATCCAGCCTACAGAAGGTAATAGAAAGAATACTCCCTGATCTACAGAGTGAGTTCCAGGACCACCAGGGCTACACAGGGAAACCCTATCTCGAAAAATCAAAAAAAAAAAAAAAAAGAATACTCCAACCCAATTAAGTTAACTACATTCAAGAAAACACAGGAAATATATGATCCCACACTAGCAAAATCAAATAAAGTTAGCATACACACAGAGAGATGCACACACATACACACACAGACACAGACACACACACACAGACACACAGACACACAGACACACACACACACACACAACCAGCAACATTACTCTCAAAATAACAGGAATTAACAATCATTGGTTGTTAATATTGTTCAACATCAATGGACTCAATTTCCCAATAAAGAGACACAGGGTAACAGAATGGATGTGAAAACAGAATCCATCATTGTGCTCCATACAAGAAACATTCCTTAACAATAAGGATAGACATTACCTCAGAATAACGGGCTGGAAAAAAAGTTTTCCAAGGAACGAGATGGAGTAGCTATTCTAATATCTAATAAAATAGACTTACAACCAAAATTAAACAAAAGCGACAAGGAAAGACACTTTATAGTCATCAAAGGAAAAATTCACCCAGGTGATGTCTCAATTCTGAATACGTATGCCCCAAATACAAGGGCGTTTTTTAAAGAAACAATATCAAAGCTTATAGCACATATTAAACCACACACATTAATACTAGGAGACTGGGGGATATAACAGTGGCAGTATGAAAATCCAAAGAATCTATAGGTCTTATTTCAATAACCTATTCCCCACAAATTGGAAAATCTAAATAATTGGAAAAATCAAAATAAAATGGATAATTTTCTTGATACAGAGGCCTGGGAATAGGGGAAGCTTGAAACTTTGGGGAACAATTGTAACTTTTGATTCTTTATGAGATGTAATTATCCTTTGGATTTGATTTGGCAATGATTATATAATATCTTTTTTTCTACCTGATAATTTTGGAGTATCGATAAAAGACTGGGACAAGATAAAGACTAGTGAGCATGTGAAGATTGAGTGAAGAGCAGGTGAGGAACAAGTGGAGAGCGGGTGGAGAGAGGCTAAGGTGTACATGAGGTGAATGTGAAGTAAGAGAGAATGTGAGGTGAGAGAGAGAGAGCAGAGAGATAGAGAGAGAGAGAACAGAGAGTGAGAGAGAAGGAAGAGTAACTTTAAGCCTTGAAAACTTGCCTGTCAGTTTGTACCTGAAAAGTAGTCCTTGTTTATTTATTATGTACCCTCCAGATATCCCTGTTTCCAGTTGAGAACTCTGATCCCGTGTCAAGGGTGAACCCCAACACACAATATACCTAAACTTATGGGATATAAAGAAAGCAGTGCTAAGAGGAAAGTTCATAGTACTAAGTGCCTTCATAAAGAAATTTGTGAGATTTTCTACTAGCCACTTAATAGCACACCTGAAACATTTAGAACAAAAAGAAGCAAACACACACAATTGGAGTAGATTTCAGGAAACAATCAAACTCTGAGATAAAATTAACAAATTAAAAACAAAGAGAAAAATACAAAAATCTACAAAACCAAGAGATTGTTCTTTGAAAACAATCAGCAAAATAGACAAGCCCTTAGCTAACCAAACTAAAAGACAAAGACAGAATATAAAAAATTTAAAAAGTTAGAAAAGGGGGATATAACAGTGGGCAGTATGAAAATCCAAAGAATCTATAGGTCTTATTTCAATAACCTATTCCCCACAAAATTGGAAAATCTAAATAATTGGAAAAATCAAAATAAAATGGTTAATTTTCTTGATAGATGTCGCTTACCAAAGTTAATCAAGTTCAGGTAAACAATTTATATAGCCTTATAATCCCCATGTAATAGAAGTAGTCATTAATATTCTCCAATAAAAAAGCCTAGAGCCAGATAGCTTTAGTGCAGAATTCTACCTTAGTTTTAAAGAAGATCTAATACCAAAAAAAAATTTAGAGAAACAACCCCATTCACAATAGCAATAAATAATATAAAATATCTTGGTTTACTTATAACCAAACAACTGAAAGACATGAATAACAAACTACAGTTCTTTGAAGAAAGAAATCGAGAAGATATCAGAAGACAAAAATTTCCCATTCTCATGGATCAGTAGGATTACCATAGTAAAAATGGCTATCTTACTAAAAACAATCTATAGATATAGTGAAATCTCCATCAAATTTCCAACATAATTCTTCACGGATATTGGAAGTACAATACTCAACTTCATATGGAAAAATAAGAAACCCAGGATAGCTTAAAAAAAAACAAACAAACAAACTTCTGGAGGTATCGCCATTCCTGATTTTAAGCTGCACTACAGAGCAATAGTAAGAAAAATTTCATGACATGGTATTGGTATAAAAACAGACAAGTAGATCAATGGAATCAAATTAAAGAAGCAGAAGTAAATCCACCCACCTTAAGACACTTGATTTTTGGCAGAAAAGCAAAATTATACAATTGGAAAAAAGCATCTTCAATAAATGGTGCTGAACTAACTGAGTGTCTCCATGTAAAAGAATGCAAATAGATCCATATTCATCACTCTGTACAAAATTCAAATCTAAGTGGAGCAAAGACCTCAACATAAAACTCCGTACACTAAATCCGAAGGAAGAAAAAGTGCGGAATAACCTTAAACACATTGGCATAGGAGACAACTTCCTGAAAAGAGCACCAACAACTCAGATACTAAAATCAACAATAATAAATGAGACCTCTTGAAACTGAAAATCTTCTGAATGACAAAGGACTCATCAGTAAGACAAAAAGACAATCTACTGAATGAGAAAATATATTCCCCACCCCTATATCCTAGAGGAGGCTGATATCCAAATGTATAAAGAATTCAAGAAGCACACCATGATACTTTATATTGTTTGTGACAATTGTGAAGGGTGTCATTTCCCTAATTTCTTTCTCAGCCTGTTTATCCTTTAAGTATAGGAAGGCTACTGATTTGCTTGAGTTAATTTTATATCCGGCCACTTTGCTGAAGTTGTTTATCAGCTGCAGGGTGTGACTCTAACCAAGCAAGTGAAAGATCTGTACAACAAGAACTTCAAGTCTCCGAAGAAAGAAATCGAAGAAGACCTCAGA
>CM052720.1:1760397-1831708 GCA_028551405.1 Uromys caudimaculatus | reverse complement strand
GAGTTCAAGGCCAGCCTGGTCTACAGAGTGAGTTCCAGGACAGCCAGGGCTATACAGAGAAACCCGGTTTTGAAAAACCAAAAAAAAAAAAAAAAGAATTCAATTCAAGAAGCTAGACATCAACATACCAAATAACCCAGTTGAAAAATAGGGGAGCACTCTCATAGGAGGATGGGGAGGGAAAATGGAATAGGGGGTTTGCTCAGGGGAAACCAGTTAAGTGGACAACATTTGAAATATAAGTAAAGAAAATAATTTTAAAAAAGAAAAATCGGGTACAAATCGAAACATAGAATTCTCAAAAGAAGAATCTCTAATGGCTAAGAAGCATTTAAAGAAATATCCGACATCCTTAGTCATCAGGGAAATGACAATCAAAATGATTCTGAAATTCAATCTTATACATCAAACAATGGCCAATATCAAAAATCTCAAGAGACAGGAAACACTGGTGAGGATGTGGGACATCATTCACATCCTGCTGGTAGGTGTGAAAAATTGCACATCCACAATCAAAATTAGTATGACATTTTCTTGGAAAGTCGGAAATCCATCTATCTCAAAATCCAGCTCTACCAGTCTTGAGCATATATGCAAAGGACACTTCATTTTACTTCATACATGTTCAATGTTACTCTACTCATTAGCCAGAAATGTAAAATATCTTAGACTTCATTCAACAGAAAAATGAATAAAGAAAATATGGCACATTTAAACAATAGAATACATTTAAATAATTTATTCAGCTGTTTGTAAAATGGCATTATGAAATTTCCTGGCAAATAGATGGAACTAGAAAAACTCATCTTGAATGAGGTAACCTAGACTGAGAAAGAAAAATGTGGCATGTTTTCATTTGTATGTGGGTATTAGCCATTAAATAAATGAGAACCAAGCTACAATCTGTAGACCCAGAGAGGTTAGGTATAGAAGAAGGGACTGGAGGGACTGACTCATGGATCTCCATGGTAGTGGGAAATACAGTAGAGTTTATTGGTAAACTACATGATCAGGGGGCAGGATCAGAAAGATCATGTGGAAAAAGGAAAAGGAGATGAGACTGAAAGATATAATGTGATGAGGAACATTCAAAGAGTGGTACAGAAACCTAGTGCAGTGAAAACCTGCTACATTTTTTGAAGGTGAGCCTAATGACATCTCCTAAATGATGAGTACAGAGTCCCAATCATGAATAATGCATGTTTAAAATGTATATGTGAATAAATGAATGAGGGAAAATCATCATGAAGAAGCTTAAATTTTGGCCATTTAGTGCTTTTCTTAAATATATTCATAACTGGTTCTGGTGGTATAGATGTATAATATCAGCTCCAGAGAGGCTAAGAAGAAAGACCAGAAACTAAAGATTTCCCTGTATTCTTTTATGCTCATGCATTATTTTGTTCAAGCTTTGTCAGTTCATTACCTTTCCCACATATTTGCTTCTTTCCTAAGTAACCCTTTTCTGCTTTATTTCTTTCACTTATTTTTTTTTTTTGAGAATTTTGAACATGTGTGCCTTATTTTCATCATTTCTACCCCTGTCACTGTCCCCTGGCTTCTTCTACCTGAACCTCCTCCCTCTCAAATTTATGAGCTCACTTTTTAATTAATACTGTTTTGTGCATATAGACGCACATGAATACTATGCTATATTTAAAAGATACTTTATAATGTATAGGTTTTCTGGTTAAATGTCTTATCTTTATTTTAAATTTCTCAAAAATCTTGAAATTTGTAATAAAATTTTTAGTAACTGTATTGTCTTTAGTGTCTGTCTTTATATGTGAAGTAATATGAAAGTATCCATGTAGTTCTGGGTCAAGACATATGTTTAAATCTAAATAAGAGACAAATTAAATGTTTATTATCTGAAAATAAATATATTAGATTTAATGCAGGCAAAGATTCAAGCTCAGTTCTGAGTATGTCGAAGATCACTAGACAATATAGCCATTAACAATTATTTCTGATTGTGAGGCAGAAACCAGTTCACAAGAAAGTTATAGGTTACTGCTCCATGTGAACTGAGATATATATACCAAATGCGAACAAGGCATGAGAGAGAAAATTTCTGTATACTATATATATAGAATTCTATTAAACAATAATTCTCATTGATCTAATGTGGAGATTCATGTGTGGATAATTTTTTCAATTTATTTAACTATTAATAAGTATAGAATTCTCCAAGCAAGTGAAAGTTCCACAACAACAAGAAAACCAGATACACTCAATCTAATAGAACAGAATTGGAAAATAGCCTTGAATTCATTGGTACAGAAGACATCTTCCTGAATAGAACACCAATGATCAACAATTGATAAATGGGATCTCATGAAACTGAAAAGCTTCTGCAAAACAAAAGATTCCATCAATAGGACAAAATAGCAGCCTTCAGATTGGGAAAGGATCTTTACTAACAATACATGGGGCAGAGGGGCTAATATTCAAAATATATAAAGAATTAAAGAGATTAGACACCAATAATCCAAATAATCTCATTAAAAATGGGATGCAGAACTAACCAGAGAACTCTTGACAAAGGAACTCTCGAATGGCTGAGAACCACTTAAATGTTCAAGGGGCTTAGCCACCAGAAAAATGTAAATCAAAATGACCCTGAGATTCCATCTTATACCCATCAGTATGGTTAAGATAAAAAACTCAAGTAATAGTACATGCTGGAGAGGATATGGAACAAGGGGAACACTCCATTGCTGGTAGGAGTGCAAACTTGTACGACCACGTTGAAAATCAATTTGGCAGTTTCTTAGAAACTGGAAACAGTTGTACTTCAATACCCAACTATATTGCTCCTGAACATATACTCAAAAAATGTCACACTATATCATCAGAACATTTGTCCATTTAAGTTCATAGCAGCTTTATTTTATAATAGCCAGAAACTGGAAACAGCCTAAATATCCTTCAACTGAGGAATGCGTAAAGAAATTGTGATACATCTACAAAATTGAATACTATGCAGCTATTAAAAACAAAGACATCATGAAATTTGCAGGCAAATGGATGGAAGTTGAGACTATCATCCTAAGTAAGGTAACCCAGTGCCAGAAAGACATGTATAGTATGTACTCATTTATAAGTAGGTAATTAGCTATAAAGTACAGGACAGCCATGCTACAATCCACAGACACAAAGAAACTGAAGTAATAAGGAGGTCCCCATGGAGGATGTACAAATCTTACTCAGAAGGGGAAACTAAATAATCATTGGAGATGGATGGAGAGTGGGAACTCTGTAAAAGAGGAGGTGAGGAGGGCAACGGGGATGGCATTCAGGTGTGGAGAGATGAGGAGAAGAGAGGGCTGGAAGTGAGAATGAAAATCAGTGTGGTATGCCATCTCTGGTTACCAGCTGCAGGCCTGGGACAATAGAGGATAGAGGAAGTCTATTGGGGTGACCCTAGCTGAGATTCCTACCACAGGGGGATATATAGAATTCAGGTGGCCACCTCCTGTAGCCAAGTAGGACTTCTAGAGATGGTAGGGGAACATCAGTGCACCCACAAAATCTTCAACCCCAAATTGGCCTTGCTACATGATATACAGGTATAAAGATGGAGTAGAGACTGAAAAACAGCCAACCAATGGCTGCCCCAATTTGAGACCCATCCTATAGGACAGAGCCAACCCCTGACACTATTAAGGATACTCTGCTATGCTTGCAGGAACCTAGCACATTTTCTTTCAGCAATGGATGGAGGTAGATGCTGAGACCAACTACCAAATATTAGGTGGAGCTTGGAGAGTCTTGCAAAAGAGATGGGATAGAGATGAGCATGTCAAAAGGGTCAAGAACATCACTAGAAGATCCACAAAGTCAATAAACCTAGGACTAGACTATTTCCCTAATAGTGGTAGGTAGCGTTTTCAGTTTGCAATAGAAAGATATATTTTGCTTGTGGTATCATTAGCTCTGCCAAAACTTGTTTTGTGCAAAACCTTCCAACTTTTTTGATGTAAATGCAATTCTTTCAAATAGTATTTAAAATAGATTTTAAATAAATTTATTTATCTATTTATGTCATTAGACATGTGGTTTATTTTTTATCTGAAAATGGTCTTTTCCAAGCTCACAGAAACACTTCAGAGGGCAATGCGAGTTAGCACTAAACTACTTTCAGTTGTACATATTCTAATTTCATTTTCTCCAACAATGGACATCATTTTATTTAGCTTGAAGACATTTCACTATTTCTTCATTAACCAAACTTTTTGTCCCTTAGCGATTTTTAATATTTTTTTGTCCCTCCATATGACTTCAGGAATTCTATTTCCACATTGAACATGCAAATAAACAATGCCAAAATATTTATGATATTTTCACCCAGAACTTCTGAAGCAAGCATTGCAGACATCATATAACATATGTAATGGGCTTCAGAGAATGTTCATCACCCACTCCATAATATTCTATAAATGACAGATTCCCTATGTACTGGCAGTCTTGCAACTTTTGAGTGAGTCAAAAAATGTCTAATATGCCTTGTAAACAGTATCTAAGGTGTTCATTTCTAGCTAAATATTTTCCTGGTTTCTTATGATAGCAACCTCTAATCAAAGTACACTTGAACATTCCTCCTTCCCAGAACTAATCATTCTAACCCTCTGTCTGCCTCTGAGTTCTGTTTAAGAACAGTATCAGGATTTCTCTGTAGATCACTAAAAATAAAAAAATAAAAAATAAAAAATGGGAATTTTGTTCATTGCCATAACTGGAAAAAATCTATAAAAAGACAATTATGTTTCTATATCTTCAATGAATATTAAAGAGTCAAATATTTAAAATGCTATCATTAGGGGTCACATTTTATACTTGGGTAGTATGCAATCCTTTAACTACAGACATTACCTCACCTGCATGATAAAATCCTCCAATCCCTTAAAAGTGCTGACCCATCGTCTTAGGCATCTGAAACATTACTATTGCCATTCTTTGTTCCCAATGCAATTGCAAAAGATAACTCTTCCTCAGATATTGGAGTAAATGCTTTGTGTAAGGAAAGCCACAAGTGTTTAAACAATTGGTTCTCAACTATCTAATGCCATGACTCTTTAATTTCTTTCCTCGAGTTGTGGTGACTCCAAGCATTAAATTATTTTGATTCTACTTCTTAACTGTAATTTTGCTATTGCTATGAATAATAATGTAAATATATGATATGCAGGATATCTGATATATGACCAGAAAGGAATCATGACCAACAGGTTGAGAGCCACTGGTTTAAACAACAGTATGATCAACATGTTTTGTGAATCACCTGTCTGGCTGTTGTGGTCTGATGGATGGAATCTAAAGATAAGAAGTAAGATGCTTCTGAGGACTGCATCATAGCAATATTTGTAAAAACATGCCCAGGATATAATGATAGAAATGAATTTGTTAATATTCTAAGAGCATTTTGGATGCACAATAGACAATATGCCCTTTGTTCACATCAGAATAATTTAAATGTCAAAAACTACTGGTTTTCATTTTCTTAATCTTGAATGGAAAAAAATTAAGTGTCTTATTGCCTAGCATAGATAATTTTTCTTGAATGGTACCCAATGTCCTCTGCACTGCTTGAAGGAAGGCAGCATCTGCAGATACATTAAGAGAAGAGGTATTGGTTATCTTTCTTGGTCTACTACCAATCACACAGGGTTCTAATCAATGCCTCTGTAAAATAGCTGGGAAGATGGGAAGAATTTATTTTTATCTGTAGTTATTAGTGCTCACCGCCCTGAAGATATCACACTTCTCTTTTTCCTTAATGAGAACTTATTTGTTATTTCTGGATTATATTCTATATAATTGTAAACCAAAAAAGTATGGGTTTATTTTCCCAACAAATATTCTAATTAGATTCATGTTTCAGGAGTTATTAAAATGTATTAGTTACTTGGCTCAGGCTACTGCACAATTAGTAACTTAAAGAATCAAAGGTTAATGTTGGCTCACAGTTTGAAGTTCAGTCAATCATAGTGGGAAAATTTGGCAATACAAACATGAGTTTTTACTAAAACCTAAAGGTGATTCTAAGCCCAGTCTAATGGACAGCTTTAAACATCAAAAGTTTACACTGAGATCTCATAACAAAAAATATGTTTGGGGTTGGAGATAGGCCTCATTTGGGAAATGATTGACTAACATGCAGAAGGCCTCAGGTTTGATCTACAGATACAACATAAGTTTAGCGTGATAATACATGCTTTAAAGAATTCAGAAGAGGAAGGCACCAAGAGCAGAAGTTCAGTGTCTTTTTCTGTTACATAGTGAGAATAGAGGCCAGTCTGCCATACATGAGATCTGTCTCAAAAGAAAAAAATGAAAACTATTCAAATCAACTCTAACTCTGCATAATCTCACACAGTTCCAATAGAGTTCATTATTCCATGTTTTTTTCTGAAATTCAAGGCAATCTTTTAACTATAAGCACCTATAAAATGACAAACAATCTGCATAGTTCTAATATATAATCATACAAAGGAAAAATTTCATTCCAAAAGGATACATGGAGACATTGTAAGGAAAAATGGACCAAAGAAAGACAGAAACCTAGTGGGAGAGAAAACATCCAGTTCTGCAGGTCCACATCCAGCATCTGGGGATCATGATAAATCATGACAGTTCCCAAGAACTAAGAAGACCCAACTCTCATTGCTCTGTGGTATGTATCACTCACATTTCTCTCTCTCTCTCTCTCTCTCTCTCTCTCTCTCTCTCTCTCTCTCTCTCTCTCTCTCTCTCTCTTTTTCTCATGCTGAGAATCTGGATAAGAGCTGTGAGTAGATTATACTGTCTAGATATTTCTTCTGCCAATTAAATAGAATATTTTAAAGCCTCACTGAACTTCTTGGAACATAAAAGAAAGCAGCCATATATCCCATCTCAGTGCCCAATAGAGTTCATGTTTCTCTCTGAGAGCTCACAAGTCAGAAAGAACTCTATTATCTGCATTTACCTTTGCATTATAACCTATCAAAATTCCCCAATAATGCCGGGCAGTGGTGGCACACACCTTTAATCCCAGCACTCGGGAGGCAGAGGCAGGTGGATTTCTGAGTTCGAGGCCAGCCTGGTCTACAGAGTGAGTTCCAGGACAGTCAGGGCTACACAGAGAAACAGAAAAACCCTGTCTCGAAAAACCAAAAAAAATTGCCCAATAATGTTGTATTAAACTCTATACACAGAATTTTAGTCTAAAGTTCCAAAAAACAATTCACATTCTCTCACAGACCAGTTCCAAAAGGCTAAGAAGAGCATGAAAATGTTTATCATGCCTGTCAGTATTGTCGCTATATATAAATAGCTAATAAGTTACTTTTCTCATTGCTGTTTTAGCCAAATTTTGATCAAAATATCTGATTTATTTCATACTGAAATATCCCTTTATTTAATCTTATGTGATGAGGATCAAGTGATGTAACAGATATATTTACATGCTTTCTTTATTTTTTCCCACCCAATTTTGATAAAACAGAATTAAGAGTGTTAAAATCATCATACTACATCTCTGTAAAGATTCTTCTAGCATATTATTTTATATTCTTTGATATTCTTAATTACCTCTGATAAAAATTTTCAGATTAACTTTTTTTGAGATTAGAAATTGGAAAACATAGGTTGGGTAAAATTAATTTCACATATTCAAGCATCATAAAATTGGATATGGAATTAATGCCTTCTGGAACATCAATTGGCCATTCTAAATTGTGAATGGCATCAAGGTAAAAAGTTAGCCTTTCCATGTGTAGGTTGATTATATTTTTTAGAAAAAAAGTCAAATCAACAAGATGAATTATTCTTCATACATAGAGACTGCTATTGCCCCAGGTAGAGTTGAAGACACTACTGTAGAAAGATTAAAATATTGCCTGTGAATATACATGACTGAGCATGGATTTGAGCCAATTATTTCTGAGCTTAGGCATTTACTAATTGTCTGAAACATCTCTATATTATAAGAAATAATGAATCAATATCATTCTACAGTTAATTCTCTATTGTTTTTCTTCTTATCCCTTAATTTTACCCTTACAGTGACTGTCGTTCTTGTTTGCCATGGGGTACCTTCAATTTTCTTTAAAGATATAACAATGATGTTGTCAGTCTTTGACATGGTCACATTGCTAAAGGTTTGGGGAATGTTTTTTGTTACTGATTCTATATATTCTACTTCTATTTAGAATAATTTCAAGTTTATAAACTCATGCCAAAATTATTTGACGTTATGATGTTTATACAGATCCCATATCTGAATTAAAGCTAGTCTTTTTTTACTTCAACTCTTACTCCTTTTACAGATATATGAATAATAGGAGTGTTTTATAAATATACATAAAATGGTTGACTCAAATCGTGGGTAATATCTTTGTACATCCTGAGCAATTATGAAGTAAGTCAATTTCTACCACTCAGTATCTTCCAAATATTCAAAGACTAATTCTAAGTACATAATATATGGTGATCCTTTAGCTTTGTCATAAATATTCATCTCTTGTTTTGGGGGGGGTTGAATAAAATAGCCTTGAGGAGAATTATTGTTTATATTAATTTATAAAACAAATACTCAGCATTCAGGAGTAAGTGCAAGCCAGTTAGTTATGAGATTTCATGTCAATATCATTAACTCACAGTTTTACTTTACTTACATTGTGGGATTTTCATATATACATGACACCCATTATATAATAGGTGTTTCTGGAAGCCCTTGGACTACAAAGGAAAGTTTTGCACTTTTCTTAATTTTGATTCAAATATAAGATTGTATGTTTGGAAATATTGAAAACATCATTATCATCAAAGATCATCCTAGTGACTTAGATATTTTCAAAATATAATTTGATTACATTCCAAAAGCTCTTAGGCAAAGACTTATTATCAATCCCAGACCTGGATACAAGAAATGTTCTCTCTCATCTTAGAAACAAGATAATTCAGAAGTCATTGTGCCATGGTTATTTGTATCCCAGTTCCTTAAAATGCATTCCTCACTTTTCATTGTAATATCAAATGGTACAATCTGAAAACCTCAGTAGGAGGAAGTAATTGTTTTTCAACCAAGTAATCTATTGGCCATGATATATACACATTTGTTTTCATGACACTATAAAAGAAATGTGCACTTTTCTTCTCTCCTGGGTAGTTTGAGCATTCATGTATGCTGCTATCTCAGGCTGAAAAAACCATTTTCCTAACCCAACCATTCTCCACATGCAATTATTGGTTGAAATTTGCTTTACTGTCTTTAAGGCAAAACTATTTCAGTAAAATAGAACTTTTTAAAGTCTTTATCATAACATTTGATTATCTAGGCATTTCAATAAACTATAAGAAAATGCCTAATTTATACATCACAAACACTATCAGACTCAATATTGTTACAGTCAGTGCCTGAACCATAGCCTCAGAATCCAGTAAGGGGAGCCAGTGTTACTCCTTCTGTTCATGTATCCACCTAATTTATGTGTTTTATATTAATTTAGATGTTTCGTTTTACAATAACCCAGCATGAAAAATGGGGTTTTTTTGTTGTTGTGGAGGTAGTTTTGGTTTGTTTCTTGGTTTTATTTTGTGTTTATCCTTTTAAAGCCTGGCTTTAAGTAGACAACAATTACACGTTATTCTTAGCAGCAAATGGCAGCCAGAATCCTCAGTACCTCCAGCTTCTTCTGACCGTAAAAGGCAACAAACATGAACAGGGTACACATATATAGATGCAGAAAAAAATAATCACATACATGAAAATGAAATAAAAAATCTTTTTATAAATTAAAGATAACCTTTAGTCTTAAATCGTAGTTGTCAGTTATTAGACTAATATATTGATGAATTATATGGGAATTAATAAAGTTAAAGAAACACAAAATGTGATTTTAACAAAGATGTCTTGCTTTTTCATTATAAAGTTTCATAGAATGATTAAATAATGAAAATGAAGAGCTCACATACCTTCTCCAGACCTTCTTCCTTGAGACTGATCACATCCAAATCAAAATCTGTCCGTAATCCATTGGTTTTGTTAAATGTTATTCTGCCTGTGAGACCTTCCCAGTGAGCCTGAAAAACAAAACAAAACAAAACATAAACAAATACTCATAATTAACAAGAAACATTTTCCATGATTACTAGGAAGCCAAGCTACTTTCTTTACTTCTCACAAATTATGTGGAATCATATTTTAAGTGTATTTTGTCTTGAAATGTGAAGAGTTTAATTTTCACTTCGGTAACTTCCCAACTTGAATATAAATGTTTAGCTTATTTTATCTGTGTATGTTGCTATGTTTTTCCTTAGATATATTTAATGATTTTGGTTTATCTACTGAAGGTCATTTAGCAAGGAAAACTTAGTAAGGTATATTATATGTTCTATTGACTATATCACTCAGTACTATTCAAAATTATAATTTATTCCCTAAATACAAAACAGTAATAAGCTTATTACTCTGAAAAAACATGGAGTCCACAAGAGTCTATTATACTTCTTCAGCTATCTTAAAATAAACAATGTTACATTCTTTGAAGACAAGAAAAATATTTCATAATAATTTTATATCAGTTATAATGCCTGTAAAAGATATTCTCAGTGAAATATGAGGTAGAATATAATTTCTCCAAGGTGAGTAAATGGGTCGATTTTATTTTAAATAAAAGTATTTTCCTATTTTGTCTGGTATTTAGCAAAATACTCTCTATAATGCATCTAGAAATAGCTTGAAATAAAATTACTTGAAAGTTTTGAATGCTGTAGCATATGCATGTAACTGCAAAGTTTGAATTAATATACACTAGTAGCCCAAAGACATGATTCTTAAAAGATTAAGGATAATATTTTAATAGTGAATATAAATGAATATCATTAGTACACTAGGTTTTAGTCACCCTGTTTGCTTCTTTGATATAGTGTGCAGGCCTTTCAACTTAGTTTTCAGCTACTAAATTACAAATTAAATATAAAACATGGTTATTATCTGTATAATATTATAACAAATTTAAACATGCAATAATTGCTTTAGGTAGAAAATAATTTGTGCAATTTCTTCAAAAGAAAAAAATTCAGATCATAAGTAAAAAAATTTAAAATAATGTAACAACAGATAAAAGAATCAAAAAGCATCAGAATACATGTAGAAAACAGCAAAATGAAACTAGATAGAGAGCAGTAAAAATATAAGAGCCCAAACCAGGCAAGTAATAAAAATTTCCTAACATATTCAGTTTTAAGCTTCCTATCAACCAAAGCAGAAAAGAAAAAATAATGGAATTTTAATATGCAGGGTCCATATTGTGGAGTCATGCAAGCTGCTTGCGATAAACAGCCTCTCCTGGCATGGAGAACTCAGACATTTCTCCTGGTGGTCCTCTTAAGGGGAATACTGTGATTTAGTGAACAAAGCTCTCAATTGCACCCTACAATAAATACACTGAGGAATGTCATATAACTGTTTCTTTCAGGGCTAGCTGACACACATCACAGTCATAATGCTCAAATTCTAGTTCAGGAAAATCAATTCTTTCACCACGGAGACCTATGATCCATGTACAGAGTAGTGCTGAGTGCTTTAAACAAGAAGTTAGTGTAGAATGTGAAGCAACTAAAAAAGATCATGGTCTTCAGGGAAAATCAGCACCCTTAACTGAATTTGATAAACATTAGAGAATAAAAAATACATGGAAATTGTTTAACAATATTTTGAGATTCCTATTCATAATCCTATTTGCATTTTTTATTCCATGATAAAATAGATGGTCAATCTTAAGGCAATGATGAAAAATCTTAAGTTTACCAATGCCTGTAATTGTTTCAATAGTTAACACAATGGACCATGTAAACTTTTAAGCAAACAAAGGACTTCCTTTCTTAGGAAGAATATAAAATTGCAAAAGAAAATGTGTGTGCACATATGCGTAAATGAGTAATTTTTCCACTTGTTTTTCCTACTTCAGGCTTAGTCAAAATCAGAAGATAGACAATACATTATCATAAGCATTACCCCATTACACAGTGCGAGGCAAATTTTGCACTTTGTGAATCCATACACTACATTTATTTTTGTGTTTCTAAGAGATAGGAATCGAACTTGGGTCTCATATACGCTCAGCAAGCAGTCAACCAGTGAACTACATTCCTAGTCCTGTTACATTCATTTTTAATACAACTAGGTAATTTAAGTAAAATAATTGTATATTTTGTTTCATATAGTTTCACAGATAAAATAGCTATATCACACATAATAGTTTTAAATTTATTGTAGCCCAAAATATATTCAAATTAAAAACATACTTCATAGTTTATTGCCTAAAGTACAATAATTCTTTAAACATCTACATCTCTACTTAAATAAAATGTCAGAAAAACATATTTTCAAAAATAAGGCTAATATCATCAATCAAGCTTTTAATGGGTCATAGGCTTTATGTGTTTAGGATATCACAGACATGTTGATGCATATTGAACTAATTTATGACTAAATAATACTTTTTATGTAATTGTCTCTTTGTATTTGGGTTGTCCTGTTTGGCTGTTGTCTCTGGGATGCCTGCTTTTTCTTAAGAGGAAATGGAGGGGAGTGAGTCTGTGAAAGAGGGGATTTGGGGGGAGTGGGGCAGAGTGAAGGGAAGGGAAACTGTAATTAGCATATATTATATGAAAGAAGAATCTATTAAGAGATGAAGTTCGAGTTAAAAAATGAAATTGTGTGCCAGGAGAACTGCACTGCTCTTATTCAGTCTTTTCTCTACTTACCTCTTTAATTAGGCTCATGAAGCGGGTCCCGAAGCGCCAGGGTTTGTGTCGATTACATTGCAAGGAGCTAACTGTCATCTGTGGAAACTGTTGGACAGCCACAGACACGATGTGCACTGCATCATACATCAGGGCGGCATCAGTCTGGAAGCCAGAGAAAGGACATGCATGTTCATAAAAGCACAGCATGAAGAGAATAATGGGCAAAGACGTGTTCTTTATATTAGACAAAACAAATTTTCCTCTACATTTTGTGGTTCTCTCAATAAGATACTGTGACCATATTACTACAACTCTTTTAGAACAGTTGACCCACATGGCCTTTCTCTCCTAAATCAATGCAGACCCTGGTATTGCCGTTTTAGTTGGAAATTTATTAAGATACTTTATTGGTCTCCTCACTTTCCCTTGGTCTATCTTACTCTGTCTCACCCTCCACACAGAAACACAATGGATGAAATTATGACATTTAGAATGATTATGTATTTCACATATTATTTATAGAAGTAAACAGTTCTGTGCAGGAGGAAGAAAAGAGATTTTTAAAAGAGAGTTTCTTTTAAAAGCTTAAGATATAAGCCCAGATCTTGTCTTCAGCTCTATTTTCAAATATCCATTCTCAGTCATGATGCATCATCCCACAGCCTAAATCTCAGTGTATGTGTTAATCCCTTTTTAAGAACCTAAGCTTAATCTCTTGTGCCGTTTTCTTCCCTGAAAATTTCCATATCAATAAAAGTTCATTTGACTTTGCAAGTAAAATGAATATGAATTTTACTGTTCTGCACCTGATCAAGTGACCAGCTGCTTTGTGAGTTAATGATAAAAATAATGCCTATAAAACTCATAACAAGCAAGAGGTTCAGTGCCTATCAATCTTTCTGTTAACAGGACTCTCTCACGATGTGTTTGGGATCCATGCCAGATCTCATACCTACAGGAGAGGGACACACTTGCAGGGATAGTAGCAGTGATCTTTGAGCCATCTGTTTGGCATGCTTTAGAATAATAGAATCTATTTCCTTTTCCCATTCACACAATTAGTGGGCTGTGAAATGAATTCCAAACTGAATAGGAACCCTGTAGATCATACTGTGTGCCACAATACAAGACAAAATAAGGAGACTTTATTTTTTTCAGTTCAAAAGGATTCTAAGAGCTTTACCACAGGAAGAAGATGGTTAAACAGCACACTGCAATATCAGAGCATAGAAGCAGTCACTTTGTCCTTTTTAAGTCTTTGAGAAATGTAAATTCATATCCACAAACTTTGTTTTATAAATAACAGATGGCTAATTTTGCATATCATAATAGCTGCATGGTAGTAACTAGAAGAGTGAGTTTGATACAGGGTACCAAATATGAACCTGACAATTACACTGTTTGGTTGGATCTAAGTTAACACCTGATGAATTTATCACATATAAGACACTTCTGTCCCTAGGAGTCATTACCAAATTTGAAAAACGCATTTTTTTTTGTAAAACATCATGAAATCTTAGACCATACACCTGTTGAGAAAAGTAGACAGAAATGAAATATTTAAGGTATTACTGGCAGGCTAGTTTCACAGCATCACCACAGAAAAACACCTTAGAGTATCAATTTTTTCCTAAATTCAAGTTCCATTTCCTGATGTGATGGTCAATATTGTCAGCATGGCTATATTAAGTCTCCCAGGAGGCAGGGCTTGAGGCATTTTGTGAGGGAGAAGGCCATTTCTAACTGAGGAAGAAAAACAATCTGAATACTAAATATGAGTGGGACCATCTAACAGGCTAGCATACTGAGCTGAATTAAACAAAAAAGACAAGAGAGGTCCACTATTCTCTCTCTTGCATACTGACTGCAGACATGGAAACAGCTGTCACATTTATGTTATCTTTTTAGTCTCAAGACCTTGTAACCATTAGCCAGAATGTACTCTTCCTTCCTTAAATTGCTTTTGTCAAAAATTTTGTCAGAGCAATCAGAAAAGAAACTAATGTATCAGAGTCTGGAATAAGAGTTAAAATCACAAATAAGAACAAAACTATTAGCACTAATTTTTAATAGTATTTTACAATTGGAATTCTATTAAGTGTCTTTATTGGCTCTAATATAATAAAACTAGAAGTTTAAAGCAAAATGTATTTGGAAACCATATTGCAGGAAGTATTAAAAAAGATGGAATATATGGCTCATGTTCTCACGCTATGCTCTGGTTCTCTCATACCAGTTGGGCTGGCTAGCCATGCATTGGTGGGCAATAGCCGACCCGCTTTCATCTCATGGAGCTCTGTGTCAATGATAACTCAATCTCTGAGCGCATCAACTAAAACCTAATCTTGTAAACATTATCAATGTCTGATTTCTCTGGTGGCAAATCTTTGTGGATCCGCCATGATAATAGGAGACGCTACTAGCTACATCTTACCTACTACATGCTGTCCCCGTTCCAAAAGGCACCTCTATCTCGCCTCCTTCTCTCTTCTTCTCTCCAACCCAGAAGCCTCTCCTCTGTGCCCAGTGATTGGCTCCTTTATTCATTAGGCAAGAAGTCACAGGTGTAACACACTCCTTGTCTGAAGCCTCTCCCAGGAGGGCAGAATTAGCAGAATATGAACAGCCCCAGGGCTATCCATGACAAAACCATACAAGTACAGGGAAATTAATTTATTTTGAACAAACAGTGGAACAAGAGGAACCTTAGATGAGATGCCCTATAGTGGGGAGAGGGAACTTGTAGAGCCCACTTCCAGCAGAAAGTCAGGGCATCAAGAGAGGGATGGGTTGTCATCCCACAGTCAAAACTCTGACCCATAATTGCTCCTATCTGAAAGAACTTCAGGGATGGAAATGGAGAGGAGCCTGAGGAAAAGAAGGTGCAGCAACAGGCCCAAAGTAGAATACAGCTCAAGGGGAGGCCCCAAGGCCTGACACTATTACTGAGGCTATGGAGCTCTCACAAAAAGGGACCTATCATGACTGCCCTCCTAAAGACCCAATGAGCAGTTGAAAGAGTCAGATGCAGATACTGACACCCAACCAATGTCCAGAAGCCAGGGACTCCTGTGGTTGAATTAGGGAAAAGCTAGAAGAAGCAGATGAGGGGGGCTACCCCATAGGAAGACCAGCATTCTCTGCTAACCTGGACCCCTGAGATCTTTCAGACACTGAGCTACCAAACAGGCAGCTTACACTAGCAGATATAAGGCCCCTGACATATAGCAGAGGACTGCCTGGTCTGGCCTCAGTGGGAGAAGATGTACCTAAACCTTGAGAAACTTGAGGTCCCCGGGAGTGGGGAGGTCTAGTGGGGTGGGGGGAGCAGGGTGGGAGATGGGGACATCCTCTTGGAGATGGGGAAGGAGGTGTGGGATGAGAAACAGTCAGAGGGCAGGCAGGGAGGTGGATAATGACTGGAATGTAAAAAAAAGATTAAAGAATAATAATAATACAAATCTCAGAACAAAATGTCTTAAACTGCTAAATTTTACCATAAGTTCAAAAACAGAAGAAAAGTCCTCCAGAATCCTATTCTGAAGCCAAAACTACCCTGATATCAAAACAAGAAAGGGTCATTACACAACAAAAATAGCAAGCCAAGATGACTGATGAACATAGACAAAGAAATTCTCAAGAAAATATTAGTAATCAATGACTTTTTTAGTGTAAACAGTACACCAAATATATTATGAAAGCTGAGTTCATAGAATTACATTATCTCAGGCAAGGGGTGAAGTTTCATGGGGGAGGAAAACCAGCATATACCTTTGGCTTCTGCATGTACAAGCATCACACACACACACACACACACACACACACACACACACACACACACACACACATTTTTTTAAACATAATCAAGATAAATTTGACTCAGGGTTTTAAATATTTGTCAGGATGGTTGAATGTAAACTGTTCAATAAACAGGATACCTTTATATAACACACCGATGGAGGAATGACAGAAGTCATGGTTATCTTAATAGACACAGAACTCACCTGTGATAAAATTTAACATCATTTATGATCAAAATGCTAAATGATTTAACTTAGGAATAACAGAGTTGAAAGTAACAATGTCTATTTATAACATGACCACAGCCCACAACATACTGAGAACTGGAGAACTGACAGTGATGCCTTAAGATGCAGGAAGACAAGAGTGCCCACTTTTGCGGCTTTTACCCAAGATGATACTAGATGTAATACCCAGAACAATTATGCAAGACAATGAAATAAATGACATCTAAATTGGAAAAGAGAAGAAAGGAAAATTATCACTATTTACAGATGACATAGTCTTATACATAGAAACACCAAACACACCATTAAAACACTATTAGAATTAATAAACTAATTCAGCAGAGCAGCAGGGTATAAAATCAACATCAAAATAAATTGCAGTGCAATATAGCAAGAGTGAGTTATCCGAGTTAGGATTTAGCAAAGCAGTCCTACTTAAACAGCCATAAAAATAAAATAAAATACATACAACTCTATTTAAGCCAATGGAAAAATTTCTACAATATAGCTACAATACATGCTGTAATATGTTAAAAAAGGCACAAATGAATGGGAGCACATCTGTCTTCATAGATTAGAAGAGTTAATATTGCTAAAATTTCTATAACACCAAGAGTGAATGATAGCATCAAGATAAACCTTATCAAAATAGCAATGACTTTCTTCACAGACCTAAACAAGTAAACACTAAAGTGTGTATGGAACTATAAAAGACTCTGAATGACCAAAGAGTTTTGGGTCAAATGAATACAGTAAGAGGTCTTAAGCAACCTGAGTACAAAATGCAGTATAAAACAGTATGACACTGACATCAAATATAGACATACACACAAATGGGAGGAAACAGAAGGGGAAAGCCAGACATTTGCAGTCAACTGAGTTTTTTAATGAAAAAAGGACGAACACTTCAACAAAAGTTGCTAGCAAACTGGATAGCCATTGATAAGGTGAAAATGGAAGCCCTCTCCTCACTGGTTACAACATCAAACTACTATAAGAAGCAGTAATGATAATTCCATTTGGATGTATAACATTGCAAAAAGAGACAAAAGTGAAAATGCATAAATGGAATTACATAAAACTAAAAAAAAAAATTACTCATTAAAGAAAACTAATAAAACAGCACTTCCTTGCAGCAATGCAAACAATGCCCTATAGACAGAATCAAGAGAATATCCAACTAATGGATCTGAAAGGAAATGTATGGGTCTATCCAAACACTTAAAAGTGTGTGGGGGAGAGGGGAAGGAGGAGGTAGCTAGCAACATTGTTTAAAGCTTGGTGATAGACCTAAGTAGATATCTGTAAAAGAACTATAGAGCTACTGAGATCTAGATGAATCGTCAATAGGAACCTCAAAAATTTCGGGATTTCCTTAATTATCAGAAGAACAGAAATCAGAGTGACAGTGGCATGCCACCATTTACAGTAAGAGTAGATACTCTCCAAAAACAAAATATAAAAGATTATGGCAAAGACAATGAGAAAGTAAAGATCTTACACACAGTTGGTGACATTTAAATTTGCTTAATACTGTGAAAAGCAAAAAAAGGGGGGCAAAGCTTAAAATTAGAGCCATGATTTGATCAAGCAATCATTAGTACTTTGGGTTCTAATGAGAATTAAAACACTTATGACTCTGCTGCTCTTTGAAACTGACCCTCTGACATAGAATTGAAATTAATTATAATTTTGATCCTAATTTAATTTTCATTATATGTCATATCAACTCTAAATAGTACTTCCAAGTTAAAAAATATAATTTTTAAAATTACACATTTGAGCATATGAACTACTTTCTTACTAAACTATCTACTTACTAAATCCAGATGATTTAGTTAGAAAAATTCAGAATAACTTGTGCTCTGAATATTTAATTACAATCACACACATGTGTACAAGTATATATAGTGCCGTGTTTATCTGAAAGGTAAAACAACTGTTATGAACTGGATTCATACCAGAAGAAGGATGTACAGTTAGAATATTCTTTATTTCAGAAGAAGTAGACATTAGGAAGTTAAATATTAAGCCCAATAGGTCAAAGCAGAGGCCCATGAATCACTGATAGTTCAAGCATCTATCAACTAGATTGGGAGCTATCCTGAGTGTCTAGCTTAGACTAAATTTGACTTTGGAGCTTTAAAATTATTTCCAATTTGAATTATCTAAAATACAAAGAATATTCATGAGTCCAAAATACGCCTTTTAACCCTTTAAATTTGTGCAATATGACAATTGGTCTAGGCACCAAACTATGAGTATATCAGAATATTATTAGTAATGATTTCCTTGAATATTTTACCCCAGTTTGGTTCCATGCTGGGTCTCTGGGCTATACAGCCTCTGGTCCCTAGCCATCCATGCAGTGCCATGTTTGGGCTCCCTCTCATCGCATGGGCCTCAAGATGGACCAGCCATTGGTTGCCTACTTCCACAAGGTCTGTGCCACCATTACACTCACATAGCTTAGAGTCAGGATAGATTGTACGTCAAAATTTTGTGGCTGGGTTGGTGTCCCAGTCCCACTGTTGGAAGCCTTGTCTGGCTATAGAATATGGCCAGTTCAGGATCTGTATTCTTCACTTTTAGGAGTCTTTGTTAGGGTCAATCTGAAGATTCTAGAGACTTTCCACTGTACTATATTTACACATTGCACTGCAAGTGCCCCTAATTTCAGTCATCTCTCTTAGTGATCTCCCCATCCACGCCTCCTGCCTCATCCCTCCATTTCCCATTCTCATCTATCCCCATCCATTCACATAAACTATTCTAGTTCCAAATGTCTCCCCTTGAGCCCTCCTTGTTACATAGCCTCTCTGTGTCTGTGGATTATCTTTTACTTAACTGTTAATATCATTTTTATAAGTGAGTTCATAGCATGTTTGTTTTCTGGGTCTGGGTTACCTCACTCAGAAAGATTTTAGTTCCATCCACTTGCTTGGAAATTTCATGATGTCTTTGATTTTAACATCGGAGCAATACTATATTGTATAAATATACTGCATTTCCTTTATCCATTCTTCTGTTGAGACACATCTAGGTTGTTTCCATTTTCTGGCTATTATGAACAATGGTCTCAACATAGTTGAGAAAATATCCTTATGTTAAAATGAACACTAGGAAGAGCAAGTGGAACTTCAGAAAAAAAGTGGGGAAAACAAAACAGGTCAAATCACTATGAGAACACAGCCCACAGAATTAACTAAGCAGGGCTCACAGGAGATCACAGAAACGGGAGCAATAATTATGGACCCTGTATAGGTCTGAACTAGGTCCTCTGCATACAAGTTATGGTTGTGTAGTTTGGTAATTTTGCAGAACTCCTAATAGTGGGAGTGAGAGTGGGATTATCTCTGACTCTATTGGCTCTTTTTGTGACCTTTCTCATCCTATTGGTATGCCTCATCCAGCCTTGATATGAAGGTTTTACCTAGTCTTATTTTTACTTGATATGCTGTGTTTAGTTGATATCTCTGGGAAGCCTGTTCCCCCTCCCCTGCCCCCGAAGGGAATCAGAGGAGTAGATCTTGGAGAGGGAGGATGTTGGGGGGAGGTTGGAGAAGAGTAGATGGAAGAGAAATTGCAGTTGGGGATATTGGGACAAGAATAAAAAGGAAAAATATGGAATATGATCTAAAACATTATAATTCACCTTAGATAAACTTTCAAAATGAGTGTCTTGGGACGATCATGATATACCCTTGCAAAGCACACCAATATGAGATCATTTTAATTTTTTTCTTTTTCTTCAAGTGATAAAATGAGCGGTAAGGAGCCCTTAGATCTCCACTGAGCAATTAAATTTCAAAGCTTCAACTATTCTTTATGTAGTCTCCACCAGGACAATAAATGGTGGCTTTTTGCTGAAAAAACAAAACCTACTTCCTGGAAGTAGTTTCTATCTTCTGAGTTATCTTTTGCTCATTTTAATAAAATTCTGCATCAAATAATTAAAAAGCATAATGTTCTCAATATTCATTCATGTTTCAAATATTTCCTGACAAAAGAAATAATAAAGAAAGTTTAGAACATCTAAAATATTTCTATAGCCAGATTTTATTTATGGAAAGACTGCTTTACTAAGCAGCAAATTCCAATCGGGTTTATATTTGATCAATAAGTTTTTCTTATTCTGGTTGTAATCATATTAAATCTTTTTCTAACATTCTAAAAATAAACACTCTAAGATAGTTATCTCTCCCAAAAATTAAATCACAGACTGTCTTTGTAAAAATGATAAAGTTAAGACAAAAAAACTTTCTGACATACATACCTGGAAGAAAACCAAGAAAAAGGGTCTCAATTATACCAAAGAATACTTTTAGCAAAACTTCATGAAAATATTTTTACTTCTGATGGCTATGACAGTTTTAAATAAAACTATGCCCTAGAAATAATGACCTTGGAATACCCCTATTAAACTTTAACTGAGAAGAAGTAGGTCAGGGTCAGGTGGCAAATGCCTTTAATGACAGCATTCAATAGGCAAAGGTAGGCTGACTGTTATGAGTTCCAGGTCAGCCTGTTCTACAAAACAAGTTCCAAGGCAGCCAAGACTATGTAAAAACCTATATCAAATAAATAAGCAAATATCAACATCACCAACAAAATGGAGGCATAGTGGTTTTTTTTGTTAAGTATTTTTTTTTTATAATTCTTTTTTTTAAGGATGTATTTATTTTATACAAGTACACTGTAACTGTCTTCAGACACGCCACAAGAGGGCATCAGATCTATTGCAGATGGTTGTGAGCCACCATGTGGTTGCTGAGATTTGAACTCAGGACCTCTGGAAGAGTAGCCAGTGTTCTTAACCACTGAGCCATCTCTCTAGCCCCTTTATAATTCTTAAAACTTATAATTTGGTAAGAATGGCAGTGTGTGAATGTGTGTGTGTGTGTGTGTGTGTGTGTGTGTGTGTGTGTGTGTGTATGTCTGAGTGCGTGCATCCCCATTAATGCTCTTGGTTTGGACTAAATTCTTACAACTTAACAAATGTTCTATAGGGTATACTTAAATTACTCTATTGTTTTTAGTTTACTTACTGGACCACACTCACCCCACTAACATTGTAGTGCCACAGATATGCTGCCTTGCATATAGTAAGTGTGTAATCACATTTCTAAGAATAAATACATAATACAAGTTCTGCCAAAATATTTGCTTTAGCAGTGAAAGAAATAGGTCTTGGGGAACTCTGACTAACAATCACACTCTGCCACTTCTCTAGAATACATGACCTCCCAAAGGTACCTTGAACCAAATCTGCCAGCAACTCCAGCCTGGGAGGAATTAGAGTACAGCCTCTGTCCCAGTTCCAAATGAATTTATAGTAACAGTTCTGAGAACACATTTATCTTTCCATTAAATAAGTGTAGGCAGGTCCCCTCTGAGATCTGAAGCTAGCTGGCAGGTGGCAGATCCATTCTGGAACGCCTACGTTTCAGATTTTTTCATTTCTGAACTCCCATCCGAGGTGCAATGCACAGCATAAAGAGCTGCTTGGTCCAGTAAATGGAAGATAAGTTTACAGATTCTGACTCTTTCATTGACTTGGCCTCTTAACTGAGACAAATGATTAAAATTTAATCATTAATACTTTTTGCCTTGTTTCTTCATTTTTTAATGAAAATTTTTTCAAAAAGCCTTTGCAAACCACTGATCATGAGTGAGAAATAATTACTTTAAAAACTCCATAGCTGAAGTTAAAAAGTAATTGTACGTGTTAATTTTTCAACTAGAAGATATAGATACTATTGTGATGGGTAAAGAGAAGGATATTGGCACTAGATTCTTCTGTGCACAGTCATCAGCATTTGAAATGGAACTGAGAATACGCACCTTTCTAATAACAGAAGGGTGCACACAGGAAGGATGAGCTGGTGCTCTCAGCTGGCACACTATGTCTAGGCCCCTGACCTTCACAATGCTTGTACATGACGCCTGATAACTGACGTGAATGAGGAGAACTGCCCTCAAAACCAATCAGCAACCAATTGTGAAACAATTCTCCAATAACTCTGCAGCTGCCATTGTGTGTGCTCTGCTGCCAGCTCTTTGTCCCAGTCTGAAAAAGAGTTCTTTACCAGCAGCTGTGTGGACCGCATGGGCTGCATGAGGTAATACATTAAAGTAGTTTGCACAGTTTCTGGCACATAGTGTTGAGCAGGTGTCATCAGATAGTGTTGGTGATCGCCAGAAGACTGGTAATCTCTTGAAGGTGGACAGGATCCCAAATCAGGAGCCTGTTTAAAAAGAACATTGTTGCAACTTTTCTGAATATGTGATAAGTCTAAATGGGGGATAGGCATATGCTGTTCCAGAGAACAAAATAGTGTGAAGGGAAGAGCAGGAGGTCATTATCATTGAAACTCTATTTCTGTAAAATGAAGTATATCACTGATGGTATAATTAGATTGAAATGATAGCTAAAAAATTCGTAAAACCATAGTTTACTGTTAAATTTAGAAATTATGAATAAAGATACACAGTAAACTATTATTCTGCTTGATAAGCATATGTATATGTAGTAATATATACAATAGCATATATTAATATATACAGTAATGTGTGTTACTATATACTAACGTTAAGCACCACTCTTGGGCAGATAACTTCATACCAGCAATTCAACTCTATTCAAGTGTGACACAGTATATTGTTGTCTGACAGGGAATCAATTAGGTTGACTAAAGGTGCCTGCTCTAGTTTTATTTCTTTTGCTGTGATAAAAACTCTGGAAAAGCAATTTAGGTTAGAAAGGGTTTATTTATCTTACAATTTCTGGTGGCATCCATATTTTCAGGAAAGGCAGAGAGTAAGTCCTAGAGACCACTGGTCATACTACATCCATAGGTATGTGTCTACTTAACAATCTTTCATATCAACAGTTTGTAAACATTTAAAAATTAGGAAATGCTATTTATTTTTCTTCTTCAACGTCTGTATACAAGTCTTCTCTATTCTGTCCGCACCAACAAAATCTGTTTATCTCTGTGTTGCAGTTTCTTAATTTTTCTATTTGGAGCACAATTGAACTTCTTGTTCACATTGAAGCTTATCTAGCCCCTGATACTTAGAGAGATAGCAATATATGTTCTTTACTACCAAAGTGATATTCTAGTATTCCAGTATTTTACTTCCTCTCACTCATTTGATGTATATATCTATACTTCATGTTTTTGATCTAACCAATGATACCTCTATATTACAAACATGTGGAATTAAGTACATTCCAAAAATTATTTTTTAAAAAATGACCATTGAAAACAACTTTGGTATCCATGAGGGTTAAAAGAGACAAGAGTCACTACAAGAACACATACAAATGAAAAGAGTAAAACAATAGAACAAATAAGGTCTCATGGCCAAATTGATGACTTTAAAAGAAAATTCAGATTCAGGCAAACTCTGAAAATCCTGTGAAAAGGAGAGGCCTGCATGGTACTGCTTCTTGAGCACTGGTAACAACTGATCCATTTATTGATGCTCCTGTGAATTCACGCATTTGAGTAACTCTCTCTAAACCAACACCTTCTTATTCAAACTATAAGTGAAAAAAAAAAAAGAAACAGTAAATGCTTACTAGCTTGTCCTGATTAATTGGTAAAATACAGACTAAAGTATGATATCAATTCATTGAATAATAATTAGTATTTAATATATAAGTACATAATATGTGAATTATATATAAATATATTTATATACACCATACATATGTGTAATATATACTTAAAAAGAAGAAAAAGGTATTTCATGACTCTTTATGGTTATAGATTTTTGGAGCTTTTATTCTTTCTAAATCATGTTGAATGCCACTACCCTTAGAGACACAAGATCATTTGGAAACAACATTATTTTAGAGAGCTTTTAGAGTTTTATAAGGTTTAAGCTTAGAATCATTAGCATTTTTGAATATGGAACTTCTAAATTCTTTCTACAAATTACTAATAAGATTGTAAATGTAATTTCTTCGGACATATATTTAAATGTACTGTTCTGAAGCAGAAGATCCTGTCTTTTGTTTTTGTTTTGCCATAATTTCTAAACACCTTTAAACATTTATATATGGATTCCAAACTGTTTAGATGTTTTCAAATACCATGGGGAAAAACTCTTCATTTTAAGATACAAATGATTAAGAGACAGTTGCAAAGCAGGTTAGAAAATGCCACCAGATTTTCAATTAAAAATTCCATTAAACTAATGTAATTATTCTTACCTAATTAAATCTTTTCCCACTAAAAGAAGTCCATTGAGATATCTTTTCCTCTTTTAAATTGTTCCATGAAGCTCTTACCAATGTCTACAAACCATATAATATCGATGGTGTTGTTAATGAACTCTCCAGCAACAATACTCTAGTCTAAATCATTTAGATCCTGTTAAATCTTGTCTGATATTTACCACATTTGGAACTGGTATTGATCTTGAGAAGAATCAATATCAAGGGGAAGTATTTCTGCACTGTCTGCTGGACTCTAACACATTTAATTATATTGATATTTGCAACTCAGATTACCTTTTTGCATTTAATAAATGTATATTCATTAATATTCTTTATACTTAATGTTTTTAATATCATGAATGATTCTTTATAAGTTGACATCTGGGAATATGCTAGTAGTAAAATAAACCAGTAACATGGGTACATATTCTTAAAACTTTATGAAAACACTAATTCCAAATATCAACAATTATTGATAACATAAAGCTTCCAATATAGCCTATCCACAGCAAAGCTAAAATTATGATAAGGACCTATTCAGGGAATATTTTTGCACAAAGTTATATGTAAAATATAAAACTAGCATGCATGTTTTCTTTTCCTTACTGTTTATGTTTATTATTTGCTTATTTCTCTGCATAGCAACTTCTCATAAAAATGAAAAAAATAAAAATTTTATATAATCAGCTTGTAGAATACGGCTTAATAACTTTTAAATCTCTTGCCGTTTGTGAATATTTTCATCTTTCAAAAAAGTGGTCTTCTTCAAAGTTGTTACCAGATAGTTAGATATTTATCAGTAGGATATAACTATGGAACTTATTAATTGAAAGCATTGAGTATATTAAAAACAAATAATATCAGTTTAAATTATATAAAGGACTTTCACAGCAAAGAATGGTGATTGGGATATACCTCAGTGGTTGAGGAATAGGTAAGAACCTCAGATAGTACATAATTTGAAACTATTCTGATTCATTATTGCTTTAATGCTACCGAGACATGTCTTGGGCTTGCTTATTCTAAGGCCACTTCAATGCTTTACTAAATTTACTGACTTTTCTCCATTGTCTCTATAAGCTTCCTTGACTGCTTGGTTCACTATCATAACACCCATGTTTTTAGTCTGTTGTTGACAACAAATATGATAATGTACTACATGACAAAAGAGACACCAAAGATGACTTGGTACATGCTTCCCAAAAAAACCCCGTTCTTCATATGAAACAAAATAAAAGTCAAAACAGGAAATATCTAATTTTATTTAGACTGATATCTATCAGATTTGAAGAATAGTTGTTTGGAAAACTTATCTATTAACATCACTAATTTCAGAATATAAAAGCAATAAATATTAATAAAGCTAAAGTTAGAAAGACTGCTTGAGTTAGGTAAAAAGTCAATCCACAATTCTCACTAATATTAATAAAGATTACATTAACTTATTTACATATTATAATCTGATTTTAGTATCTTAAGGTAAACGAACAAAACTAACAAGTCACAATGCTCTATTTTATTCAGAAAATATAGCAACATGGCAATAATCAAATAAGATGTACTAATTAACTCTTGATATTCCTTCACTTGAGTTTTATACTTGCTTGGAAAAATCATAAATAACAAACTAAAACAGAAAATTATTTCATTACAGCTATTTTATCCAATATCTTATGCTAATGGGAAAATCAACTTGAAGTAAACAAAGAGCAGGAGGTAAGGGTAATGGAACTCTACTTAGTAGGAAAAATGAATAAAGCCATAAATCTAAATTACTTGGTTTCCTAACTGAACATCAACAACCAAAGTAAAAAGAATTATATCCTTGATAAATCTAAGGAGAATCATAACAAAAACTTTGTACAGAGAATTGAGCCACAAGAGGATGGTAGAGAAATGCTACCAGAGGCATGAGAATCTACCTCCAACACACCATAACAAATAGTTTAAAAAGGAAGTCAAAGAAAAAAGATGACTACATAAAATGCACTTGTGAAACAAAGAAATTTGAAAAATCTATTATTAGAATAATTTTCAAAATTATTCAGAATGGATTCACATTTATCTAGCTAATACACTTCAGCATCTTAAGGAATAGTCCTATAAACATTTGTACTAACTCAAATCACGGTGTGACATTAGTGAATACATGGTCTTTGAATGATTTCCAGAGTGTCATGAGTCAGGTTCAATTTTTCATCTTGGCTTTGTACGCATAAAGACTTCTATTTCTCTTTCCCATAGCTATTTTTCAAAGTTCTCTTCTTTTTCTGTCTGTTAATCTTAGTCACCCAGGGTGTATTCATTCATCTGTATTTTGAAATGTATACTGCTGAAAATATTATTGCCACCCTATGTTAAATGTTGAATACAATTAAACCTATAACTCTCTTGGTACTTCAGGCTATGTTTATGCCTGTCAGCATGGATTCATAGTCAGGAGCCCAGCATCACTGTCCTTTGAGAGGCTCCACTCAGCAGCTGACAGAAACAGATGCAGAGACCCATAGCCATTAGAGAGAGCTCAGGGAGTCTTTTGGAGGAGTTGGGGGAAGGATTAAGGAACCCAGAAGGATCAGGGACTCCACAAGAAGATCAAGAGAGTTAATTAACCTGGCTTCCAGAGACTAAACAAACTAAAGAGTATACAAAGGCTAGACCTAGACCCACCCACTACACACTTATGTTGCAGATGTACAGCTTCATCTCCCTGTGAGTCCCCAAACACCTAGAGCAGGGGGTTAACTTGACTGTTGCTTTCCTGTGGCTATTACTCTCCTAACTGGGCTATCTTGTCTTGTCTCAATGGGAATAGATGTACCTGTGTCTTGAGGAGTCAGGATAGATTTGTTCTTCAGGAGGGACCTTACTCTTCTCAGAGGTGAGGAGGAGGGGAGGAATGGAGGGCGGGGCCATGTGAGGGGGCACTGGGAAGTGGTGAAGGGCTGTGATCGGGATGTAAAGTGATAAATAAATGAACAAACAAACAAACAAACAAACAGGAAAAAATAAACCCACTGTGGTAATCTGAATGAAAATGGTCTCTTGTAGACTGATAGGGAGTGGTAAGGTTGGAGATGTGGCCTTGTTGAAGTAGGTGTGGCCTTTTTGGAGGAACTGTGTAATTGGGGGTGGGCTTTTAGTACCCAGAAACTCAAGCAAGACAAGGTGGCTCATTCTCTTTCCTGCTGCCTGTTGATCTGGATGTAGAACTCTTAGTTACTTCTCCAGTACTATGTCTGCCTGCCTATAATGATGTATGATAATAATGTACTAATCCTCTGAACTATAAGCTAGTCTGAATTAAAACCTTTTCCTTAAAAGTGTTTCCGTAGTCATGGTGTCTCCTTACAGCAAAAAGACCTCAAACTAAGACACCCAATATTTCCTAAACAAAAGATTGTATTTATCTTTCATGAAAGCAGTATAAAATCTACCTTGTACTTTTGAAATTAGTTGAGCCACTATGACCAAAAATTGAATGAAATTTATTGTGAGAATAATAAGCATAGAAAATGTAATATTAATTTAATATTAGATAAGTTTTTACCTACATAGTATAGAGGATAAGCTACATTAAATCAGGAAAAAGTAAGTATTTAACAAAAGTTCCTTTATTGTAATATTGCTTCCTATAATATTTGTTTCCTTGAACTATGGGTTCTATACATTTTAGGCATTATTATTTTAATTTTCTATAATAGGTAAATTGTGAAGTGTAGATCATGAAAATCCAAGCATCAAACCAATGTTGAGACCAGGCCACTGAACTCCAAATATTCTACTTGTTTGTTTACTGTTGAAGCATGATAGTATAGATAAATAAATCACTGATTTATATGTCTAAAGCAGTATGCCTAAAATGTCAAATAGGCATCTAGTTTAAAGACTAGCTTCTCTCAAGTTAAAAAAAAATATGATTTATAGTTTTAGTTCTGAACCTAGGCTTTAAAGACTGAGCCTTCTCTCCAGCCCGAAATACAGAGGGTCAAGAAAATGAATAGAAATATGTAGCAGTAGGGGTAGCCACTATAAAGTACCAGATGCCAGGGAAGTGAGAGGTTCACAGGACCCAACAGGGATGACATTAACCAAAATATACAACAAAGGGGAGAGTGAACCTGTAGAGACCACTCCAACTAGAGATCCATCCCTTCTGCAGACACCAAGCCCTAACACTATTGCTAATGCCAAGAAGTGCTTGCTGACAGGAGCCCTTTCCTACAGTCTCTGCTCCATTTTTATTTTTTTTTTTTTTGTCCCTGCATTTCCTTTAGACAGGAACAATTCTGAGCTAAAAGTTTTGAGATGGGTGGGGGGCCCCATATCTCAACTGGGGCCATGCCACTTTACTGGAAGTAGTCTGCCAGCACTTAAATAATACAGATGAAGATACTCACAGCCAACCATCAGACTGAGCCTGGGGACCTCAATGGAAGACTTAGGGGAAGGAATAAAGGAACTGAAGGAAATTGCAACCCCACAGGAAGAACAAAAACTAACTGGACACTTCAGAGCTCCCAGGGACTAAACCACCAACCAAAGAATGTACATGGAGGGATCCATGGCTCCAGCTACATATGTAGCAGAGGATGGCCTTATCTGGCATCAGTGGGAGGGGGGGCCCTTGATCCTATGAAGGCTTGATACCCCAGCATAGGGGGATGATAGAATGGCGAGGCAGGAGTGGGTGTATGGGTGGAGGAACACCCTCATAGGAGTAAAGGGGAGTGGTTATGGATGGGAGATTGGGAGATGGGAGACTGGGAAGTGAGACAATATTTGAAATGTAAACAAATAAAATAACCAATAAAAATAAAAATAAATAAAAATTTAAAAATAAGGAAACCAGAAGAAAAAATGTGATTTATAAAACAAAGCTTATTCAACATAGCTATCTTCCTGTGTTATCTCAATTTTATAGTATGGAAACAACAGGGAACCAATAATCTGAGAAAAAGCAATGTCCTCATCAGACATAATTGAATGATGACATACAAATGCCAATGATGGGGAGCTTTAAAAAAGACAAAAAGACAATGTTAGAGAATAATTTGGACATATGTGTTAAGCATAAAGTGAAGCATTCTGATGTAATGTGGAGCAGAGTATATAGAAACAAAAGACTACTTGCATATGTGCATTATAAGGAGTTTTGATTTTTTCAAAATATAACAACCTAAATAGTCAGAAGTAAATTTAAACAAACACATCTACAGTTAAACATTGTAACATTATTCCAATTGTTATCCGGAGCTACACTTACAGATATGTAAGAATGAATATATATATATATATATATATTCATATATATATATATGTGTGTGTGTGTATGTGTGTGTATATATATATATATATATATATATATATATATATATGTATATTACTTGAAACAGATAAACCCAGTAAATATTTCTGAGTCTGTCACCAATTCTCCTGTTTTCTTAAAATTACCCTCAACTCTCAACATCACTGATTTGTGAAAACACATAATACTTACTGTATTAATTTTTATTCCCTTAATAAAAAGGCAAGATAAAATATAACTTTCAAAATAAGTCTAACTTATATATTTATCTTTTTAATAGCACACTGATTAAATTGATTTTCTAAACATTCTGAAAGGGTACCTCATGTGTGGAATTAAATGTAATTTATGACAGCATAATAATTAACTTTTATCCATCTACGTTTACAAGAAGGGAAAGATTATGATAAATCAAAATTATTCAAAATATTAATGATATATAAAAGTTTAAAATTTACCTCTCTTATTTATATAAAAGCATTGTGCCTATAAAACTCAGAATTAATGGACAAAAGGCAAGTTAAAATTATAATTTAAAGTAAGCTGTTTCTTTTGAATTCTAGAGAGTATTCACAGTTTACCTGTATTATTTCCAATTTTCTGGTTAAATTTGCATAGGTAAACTGAACAAGAAATAATTTAATGCCAAGACTGCCAAGTGATGATAAAGCAAACAAACCTATTTATGTAACACACTAGTTTAAAGATAGCTCCATGAACAGACATAAACAACTGGCTGTGACATCTACTATGTCAGGAGGCATAATTATTTTCTAAATATGTGCATCAAAAGAAGTAATTAATCAATCAATATCTTAAGGTTTTTTCCAAAGCATTGTTCAGTTAATTAACAAGGTGCCTTATTTCCTGACAATGAAACCCTGAAATATTAAATAAAATCACAGCTCCACTGGTTCAGAATGGAAGAGTGTTAAAACTTTCCTCTTCTCTGGAACTGACTTGTCAACAGCCAGCTCAGATCTAGAAAGCAATACTCCCAGTAGACACTTGGTCTTGAAGACATGCTCTACTTAATTAAGATAGTTTGACAACTATCTAAGACATCTCTGTTTTGAGACACATGTATTTGTTTATAAATTTATTTATGCTCAAATTTAGGATTAAAAACATAATTTGTAGTTGTCATAGCTGATATTATTCTCCCATTTGAATACTATAAAATTTCAAAATGTTCATTTGTACTGTACCTGACTTTGAGGACTAAACTGTTTCAGGGTTGCTCACGGCACCACTGGATATGTCAGTTTAAAATTTTCAACTACAAGCTGTTTCTAAAATATTAAATGGAGAGCCAGGCACACACTCTTCCAACACTCAGGCGGCAAACACAGGCTATTCTCTATTAGTTCAAAGTTGGCCTCTTCTACATAGTGAATTACAGCCTAGCCCGGGTTATGAAGTAAGACCTATTGTAAAAAAGTTATCCTCAGTAATTATTAGTAATTATTAGTAAATACATCTAATGATACAGCCACCCACTTTTAAAACCTGTT
Organism: Uromys caudimaculatus; assembly: GCA_028551405.1. Classification (NCBI taxonomy): domain Eukaryota; kingdom Metazoa; phylum Chordata; class Mammalia; order Rodentia; family Muridae; genus Uromys; species Uromys caudimaculatus. The sequence continues at coordinate 1,799,890 of CM052720.1, read as the reverse complement.
TAAGATTGATTTTTTTTCTGGTTGTTCTAAATCAAGAGATTTAATGTGCATAGCAGTTATAAATATAGATGAGGTATGTATATAAGATATGTGAATTAAATATGATTCTAGACTGTTAATCATCTTATTAAAATAAATATGACCTTCACATATAAAATATCTTAAACTGTGTTTGATCTTGAATATGAGTAATGCATTATCCAAAATTAAAGGTACCTTGGAGTGTTTAATCAAGAACTTCTGATAATTCTAGTAATTTGTATTTCTAATTATTTTTCAAATTTATTTATTCGCCCTTCATCCTAATATCAGAACTGCAAGACCTGGCCCTTTTATGAGGAAGGCAACGACATTCTTTCTCCTAAGAAACGGGTGACTTTGACCTGGCTCAGAGCCAAGATTAGAAACAACATGCCCGGGGAAAAATCCCACCCAGCTACATTCCTATGGGTGACTTTGACCTGGCCTCAGTTCCAGAGGCAAAATGTTTCAGGAACCAGAAATGTTTGTGCAACTAACCTGTGATTCTTACTTCCCCATAATGCAAATTCTTTCTGTTCCCCACCCCTTGCTTTGTGAATGAGCCTTTTCCTGAGTTGTAATTCCTTCCTTGCCTTGGAGATGTTTCTTCTTTTAAATACCCCCGACTTCAGCTGCTGGGGGTCGAACCCCTCTGTCTCTGAGTAGGTTACGCGTTTGACCCCAGTGCACTGGTCCTTCCGCAGTCCTTCAGCCGCCCTCGAATTAAACCTCATGTGACTGCAGCAAGGACGGTCTTTCGTGAGTTCTTGGGGGGTCGCGCCGTCCCAAGACTTGAGTGAGGGTCTCCCCAGTTCGGGGGTCTTTCAGAACCTCTATCTTCCTTGTACCCTCTTATGCAGGTCCTCCCCCCATCCTTCCCTTCCCTATTCTTCTTTTTTTTTTTTTTTTTTTTTGATACTTTATTTACATTTCAAATGTTTCCCCCTTACAGATCTCCCCTTTGGAACCCCCCTATATCTTCCTCCCTCCCCCTGCCTCTATGAGGGTATTCCCCACCCACCCACACACCCACTCTCCTTGGCACTCCCCTATACTGAGGCATCTAACACCCTCAGTCCCTACTCTTCTTAGAAGAGGGAGTCCCCTCTGGGTATCACACCCTCACCCCCCAATCTCAGCATGTTCCCAGTCCCAATACATCAAGTCACTGCAGGACTAATTGCATCCTCTCCCACTGAGGCCAGACAAAGGGTCCCAGTTAGGGGAACAGGATTAGCAGTTACTCAACAGATTCAGGGACAGTCCCTCTCCAGGTGTTGAAGAACCCACATGAAGAGCAAAATACACTTCTGCTACACATGTGAGAGGGGGGCTAAATTGTGCCTGTGCTCACTCTATTATTGCTGGTTCAGTCTCTGGTAGCCTCCAACACAATAAAAGCAATATATAGCAAGCAAATAACCAAAGTCAAATTAAATGGAGAAAAATTTAAAGCAATTCCACTAAAATCAGAGAAAAGAAAAGGCTATCCACTCTCTAGTAATAAGACAACTAAAAGGAGATCAAGGGGATGAAAATTGAAAAAGAAGTCACTATTTGCAAATGATATGATAGTATACATCATGACTCCAAAAATTCTACCAAAGAACTCCTACAGCTGATAAACCCATTCAGGAAATTATCAGGATACAAACTTAACTAAAAAAAAAAAAAAAAAAAAAAAAAAAGTAAGTAATTCTCCTATATAAATGATAAACGAGCCAAGAAAGACATTAGGGAGACAATTCCCTTTACAATAGCCACAAGTAATATAAACTATCTTGGTTTAACTCTAACCAAGCAAGTGAAAGACCTTTATGATAAGAACTGCAAGTTTCTGAAGAAAGAAATTGATAAATATCAGAAGATGGAAACATTTCCCATGCTCACAGATCAGTAAGGTTAACATAGTGAAAATGGCCATCTTATTAAAAGCAATTTAAAGATTCAAAGAAATTCCCATCAAAATTTCAGTACAATTCTTTATAAATCTTGGAAGAACAATTCTCAACTTCAAATGTAAAAACAAAGTAATTTATATTTTAAGTGACATGTTCCGTATATTACACTATGGTAACTTTAAGCATATGAACATTGAGGAATAGTTGAATCCAGTTAATTAATAGATTTAAATAAATGGTGAGACCCACAATTTCTGTGTACATCTTGCAGGTAGGACAAATTGAAAGTCAAAGTTTTGTGGATGAGTTTGTGTGCCAATCCCTAAACTAGTGCAGAAATTGTGAAAGTGGCCAACCAATCGCTGGTCCAGTTTGAGACCCATGCCATGAGAGAGAGAGCCTACCCATGACATTGCCTAGAAGGTCAGTATCCAGGTGCTAGACAGTTCAGAAAACTAGCATAGAAAATGGTTCCTAGTGATATTCTTCTATACTCATAAATTGGTACATATCTCAATTGTCATCAGGGAGGCTTCATCCAGAAATTGATAGAAACAGATACAGAGACTGAAAGCCAACCATTAGGCAGAGCTCGGGAAATCCTATACAAGAGGGAAGGAAAGATTCAAGGAGCCAGAAGGGTCAAATACAACATAAGAAAACCCACTGAATCAAGCAACCTTGGGTCATATAGGCTCACAGAGACTGAACTGACAATCAGGGACCTTGCATAGAATTTGTCTGGGTCCTCTGCATACATATTAGAGTTATATATGTTGGTCTTCTTGTGGGATTCCTAAGAGTGGGAGAACGGAGACTGTCTCTGACTCTGATGAGACAATATCCTCCAAGTGTGTTGCCTCATCCAGCCTCAACACAAGGGAAGGTGGGTACCTAGTCTTACTGCAACTTGATATGCCGTTTTTAGTTGATTTCCACAAGAGGCATGCCCTTTTCTGAAAAGAAATGGAAGATGAATGTTGGACCTTGAAGGCAGCCTGGTTGCTGGTTGAGGTAAGGTTTAAAGCCCCAGGCTCCTGACAAGAGGTTGCAGCTATCCATAGGTCTGTGACCTTCAGTTACATAAGGGCAATGCCCCAAGCCCCTCCACAAGTAGAGGTATGGTTACATAGCCTCAAGACATTCCCATTTTAATGAGGCACCTAGAGGCTTAGTCAATAAACTCCCTTTCCCAGCCACTCCTCCCTACAAAAGGTATTTTAACCTCAGGCTCGCCCTGAGGTTATGGGGTATGGTTTTACTCATCACCACTCTCCAGCATGACAATAAATGCCCTAGAACTGTGGACTGTCTCTCTTCATTGGGATCCGCCATGGGGAGCGATGGAACAGGCCTTCATCTAAAGAGCCGAGACTAGACTCCCACAGAAGGCCTCTTAGAGTTCCCAGCCACTGCTTTTAGGAAACCAAGCCAGCTAGCTGGCAACAAGCCAAAGACTTGGTACTTATTAGGACTCAGCCAGGCTCCTCCCACCTTTCTCACTGGGCCCTGGGCTAGATCCGGCCTGCAGGCTACCACTCAGTTCTCAGCTCTTCCACAGCATCCAATAGTACCTGGGATGCCCAAGAGCCTGAGAACCAGAAGGAGCTGTCTCTGTGTAGTCCTTGGGACCACAGGCTGCTGGGGAGGTGTCCTGCAGCTTCTCACAGCCTGACACCTGCTTGGGGTGAGTGTGGCCAAACTTCCTGCACCCTGCCTCTCTTAGAGGCCCGAGTCCTGAGGCAGACATGGGACTCCCTTTACCACCTATAACCCAACAGAAGGGAGTCATTGGGCAACACAGGGCAGAGAGGAAAAACAGGAAACTATAGTTGAGATGTAAAAAGAAAGAAAGAAATCAAGAAGAAAAGAAAGAAAAACAAAGGGTATTTATATAAAATAATAAAAATCAACTTAGATAATAGAAAAGTGGTGAAGCTGCATAACTTACTTTCCTCCTTTATCTAGAATATATTAGGTCATCATTAACTACAGTCATTATGCTGATCAGAGACATTTTGCGAGCCTATTCCTCCTATTTGGTTACAATTCCTTTTGTCACAGGATTTAACAAACACTATTCTGCTTGGAAGACTTTTTTTTTTCTTTTTTACTTTTTAGATTCTATATATGTGTGGTTCATGCAGTTTTAATCTTTCCATACCTGGATTACATTACTTGACCTCTTTCTGTTTCACCCATTCTGTCAATTACTGAAAGACTGTCTCTTCTTTAAAGGCATGAAGAGTATCATCCTTTGTACTCATATATTTCTTTATGCGGTCATATATTGGTGGTGGACATTTATACTAATTATACATTTTAACTATGATAAGATGCACATAGGAGCTCAGATGTCTCCTTGACATGCTGCATGTCTTTTGACTACACACCTAGGTGCAAAATTGCTGAATCTTTTCAGGAGGATTGCTTGCTTTCTAATGAGTTTAAACTCATCTAGCATTTTTGAAATTGAGGCATTCTTTTCATATGCACAAGAAACAATTCCATAAAAATCAACCATATCACTTTTTGAGAAATAAAGTTTTAATGCATATGTAAAGAAATGCAAATTTGTCGTTAGTTTTACTGATTTATAAATGAATGATTACATAGTAGTATGCATCCTTATTAACCTGAATTCAAGATAAGATTCAGTTGAAAGAATATTAAAGTACAAGATTAATTTCTGCTTTGTGTAGAGGGAGAACATGGGTTGAATGTCAGAAGACAATGATTCTGTGTCAAATGACTGCCTATGGAACATGTATAGTTTATGTGGGACAGATTAAGATTAAATAAGAAAAATAATATATTAAACCAGAAAGCTTTTGTAAGTGGAAACTTGCATGTAAATGAAACAGCAATTTGAAATAATTAATTCATTTCACCATTCCTCTTAGAATTGTGTCAGCTCTAAATGCTTTGTACGATGTGTCTAACTCTGTAAGCATTTGTATCTAGATAGTATTCCATTATCATATTTACAATAGCACATAAATTAAAAAAAAATAAATACAAAAGACAAATAGTGCATATGCACTCAGCATCCAGCTGTTCTTTCTAGATATTGTGCTAACGCAGAAGACACAGGCATAACCAGAACAGACATAGCACATGACTGCATGAAGCTCATTGCTTAGAAAATGTTATTCAGTGAAATTTAGTATGCTGAATACTAAGTAGAAATGTGTAAAAGACATTATAACAAGCATACACCAGAAACCTGAATCAAGTTTGAAAGATACATAGAAGGCAAAACAGTGATGTCGACACTGAGGAAATGGTAGGAGCTGAAAAGAAAGAAGATTGAGGACAGTGGCACCTTACTACTGAAAGTGTAAACCAAAACCAGAAAAATGAAGGTTTTATCACCCATACCCAGACATGTAGATTTTTATCTGTAAGATGGGAAACCAGTAAAGCATTGTCAGGGGAGATATGATCAACTATTTTCCAATGTGGAAAAAAAACAACTAAAATGCAAAATCAAAAGCTAAGGAAACTTCAGTAAACTCTAAACTAATCCCAGGAAGATAAGTGGGTAAATTCTAGAGAGGTTTGGAAGCATACTTCATTGTGAACGGCTCACTGAGTGCTCCTGAACGGAGCAATGGTGCACAGTCCGGATGCTCAAGGTAGATAACATGATATTAGAGGTGTGAGTCTTCACCATTGCTCTTCCTCACCTCGCTTCTTAATGCTTTTCCTCTGTGGGCACACACATGCACAGTGTGGTTATGTTTTTCTCTACTTTAGGAATGTCCACATGTGATCAATTGTTTTATCTGTATTTCTAGACAGGATGTTACAAGGAGAGCTGTGTTATGTTTAACTTTTCATCAAACTTTTCAAGTAGAGGTGCCCAGCAAGTGAAGTAGGTACATGACCCCATGGTTTAATAGGCCTGAGGTAGCTGGTACAGAACTGAGCTGTAGAGGCAAATAATACTCAGGAGAAAGAAATCTGATTAGTCCCTGACATGCAAACTGATAAAGGATAGAAGGTCATGATGTGTGGAGGTGAATACAGGAGAGCAGGTGACAGTGGTCTTGGCAAATCCAGGTATAGGAACTATAATTTGTCTGCTTTTCTGAATGTTGCTTCGACACAAATGGTTTTCTCCCTATCAAACCAGACAACTAATTGTAAGTTGCTTTTAGGTTTAAACTTGTCAACTATGCAATCTCTGGCTCCATTTAAATTCTGACAACAAAGTATGTGGCTTTTTAGTTTACAGAGTCTGGTAAAAAAAAAAAACACAAAAGTCCTGGCTTTCTAGTCAAACATTACTAGTTTTAAAAAAGTCCTGAACAACTGTTTAGGTAACAGATACATGAATTAGCCCTTAGAAAAACTTTTAAGTTTTAATCAAGTTTATATGAATTAGATAAGTTCTATTTTGCACAGATTTACCCATATTTATATTCATCCATGTTTCCAAAACCTTGTGTGATTAAAAACTAACAACAAAAATAAGACAAATTCCACGAGTTTCATGTAGTTGCAAAGTAAGAGTTTCTTTAGAGAGTAAAATATTCCATCCTGCCGGGAATATCTTTAAGAATGGATAGAAATACCCCAAAAATAGCTCCAGAAAGCCTCTGCTGCCTGGAACAGGTTTAGACCAACTGAGTTACTTGGAAGTGACATTCTACAACTGTTGAGCTACCTGCAGGTTATGAGTATGCTCCAGATTCCTAGAAATTATATACTTTCACCTGTGCTATGTGGGCTTTGGTAGCACATCTGCCTTTGATTCATTTCTACTACTGTAAGCAACCTCTTCCCCATATACTTATAAGTAACTCTGATAAAATTCATGGTTCCCCACATTGGTCTTTGGTGATATCCATACTTTGATCTGTTATAGCTCACAACTTGGGTGAGTATATATGTAGGGCCTCCTCAGGAAAAGTTTTGTCACATAACATTTATAGAGGTGGATATTCAGAATTCCTTCAAAGAAGATTTTAATTGTTGAGTAAATTTAATTTGATAATAAGATGCTAACATCCTTACAGTAAGGGGAAATTGGAGAAGAAATGTGTATTTTCTAAGCTACATAAACTTTAATGGCACAACCAGTCTGCCAGTTAGTTTGTGTTGTGTGATCTGAGACTAACCAATAATAGAGAGAGAATAAATAAAATCAATATTTCATTTCCAGAAACTTCAAATACCAAGCTATTTTCAGGGTTGAGTGAATTAGGACAATTACACTAGCTCAGTGCTTTGGAGTCAAGGGAATCACTGAGTTGTTAAAAACAAATTCAGCTACTCTAGTGTTCTTACCACATTGTCACTGAATCAAAGCAATGGGGACAGCCCCTGTGATTTCCTGTCAAGGCCCTAGATCACTACATTGTCCGTTTGTCATCTCTTGCTCCTCTGGAGTTTGGCCTTGATGTTCTTTGAAACATTATTTCATTTGTACATGAGCATCTCCAAGGAACACCCAGTGTGATTTGTCCTGGACCAGCAGCCCTAGTAGACAGCTCTGGGATTTCCAGCTGCTGCTGAGGCTACCCAGAATCATTCTAAAGAATGTGGAGAAAAAGCTAGATCTTTATACCTAATGATTTATGAGAAAAGAATTTTCTCACCAGAACAATTACATGATTGAAGAATGATAGAAAATGTACTGGTAACATTATACTTTGTTTGAGTCATATGCATATTGACAAAACTTTACAGCAGAAGTCTTTCATGAAAACAAGCAAGGGAAATCCTTCTTATCACTTTGAATATGTAGGTCAGTAGCAAGTAAGAGCTCAAGCCCATTACACTCATTTGCTGTTGGATTAGCAAAATCTAGTTTTTTGATTAGAGGTATGTTATAGGACAATTGGTACATTTGGTTTTATTATAAATATAACAGTGAAATGTCAGGAGCCTTTTTTCCAATCAGTTTAAAAATATGTGTAGGTTATCAGAGAATATCATTGAAAAATAGATAAATTTAATTTATTATAGTTAATAACCTCACAGGAAAATTGATAGATTACCTATAGAAAATAAAAATAGCCTCTTATCTTTCATCTCATATATCTTTAATCATGTGTATGTGTGTGTGAGTGTGTGTGTGTGTGTATGTGTGTGTGTGTTTGTGTAACAACTAAATAAATAGCAACCATGGATTTGAGAGAGGACAGAGGATGTTTATGTAAGGAATTAAAGGGAAGTAAGGAAATGGTAAAATTATATTCAGATATTAAAAATAATTTTCAGAAACATTGAACCTGTTAGAAAAAAAAGCAAAAAATATACCCATTAAGATGCTGGGTTTGGGAAGAACTGTTTTAAACAGAAGAAAAGGTGCATAGGAACTAATCACACATATCAATAGATGAGACTTCATGAAAACGAAGCATCTATACAAGAAAAGAAATAATGAGCAGAGTTAAGAGCATGAAAGAAAATATTTCCTAGTTATACCTCAGACAATGGGCTAGTATCCAAAACTTAAAATATTTGTTGAAATTAAATACCAAGGTAATAAAACTGCAAATCAACAAATGGGCAATTAAACTAAACAAATATAAATGAAAGTAGAAATGGCTAAGGACTATGGTAAAAGTGTTCAATATCCCTATTTATAAAGAAATGCAAACTAAAACTACTTTGAGATAATACCATACCCTAGTCAGAATGGCTATCATTATCAAATCTGACAATAATTTTGGAGAATATGTGGAGAGAACCCATATTCACTGTTGACATGGGTGTAAATTAGTACAACCATTGTGAAAATCAGTTTGTATATTTTTTACAACATTAAAAATAACCATCATATGAAACAGCTGTTTCACTCTTGAGTATAGATGCACAGAACTACATCTCGATAAAATAGAAATATTTGTTTATTGTTGCTTTCATCACTATAGGAAAAGTTTTGAATCAAGCTAATTGTCTATCAACAAATGAACAGATAATAAAATTCAGATGCTCACATATACACATATATATATTTAATAGATTCAGTGCTAAAAATTGAAGAAAATGGATGGACTTAGAATGTATAATACTAAGTGAAGCCACATAAATCTCAGAATAACAATAACAACAGCACCCACTCATTTCCTCTCTCATCTACAGAATGTAGCCCATAATATATGTATATACATAAACAAATGTGGCTACAATATAACATGAAAAAACAAGACATGAGATAAACCAAAATGATAAGATTTTCTAGTTCTAATTCTGCCATCCATTTGTTGATGATGGATAACTGCATAAAATATATTCATTACTGATTGTATAAATTTTAATATGATATCTCACAATCTCCACTCCAAAAACTTATTTTGACTGTACAGAAATTTTAAAAATCAATTAAATGATTCCTAATGATATTCTACTATACTCATAGATTGGTGTCTTGTCCAGTCATCATCAGAGAGTCTTCCTCTGGCAGCAGATGGAAGCAGATGCAAAGTCCCAAAGACGGACATTATGCAGAGAGAGCGTCTAAATTGAAGGTCACTCTCAGGTTCCTCCCTAATGATTACAGAACCCCTTTGAAGATGGGGAGGAAGGATTGTGGGAGTCAGAAAGGATGGGGAAACCAGGAGAATATGGTCCACTGTAATCAACTGAGCAGGGCTCACATAGGCTCACAGATACTAAAGCTGCAAACAGGGCCTACATGGCATTACTTACACCAGGTCCTCTGAATATGGCTGTTAGCTTGGTGTTTTTGTACGTCTACTAAAAGTGGGAGCAGGCATATCATTGACCCTTTTGCTATCTATGGAGACTCTTTTCCTCCTTTGTGTTCTGTCCAGCCTGCATAAGAGCATTCGCTTGTCTTATTTCATCTTGTTTTGTCTTGTTTGGCTCTGTCTTGGAGACCCGCTCTTTTCTGAAGAAAATATGGAGGGGAATGTGTTTTGGGGAGAGAGGAGGTTGGCAGTGACCGAGGAGGAATGAAAAACGTCATTGTGATATATTATATGAAAGAACTTATTTTCAATGAGAAAATAAAATAAATATTTTAAAATAGAAAAAAAGTTCATTGACTTGTATAGCCTTTCAGTCTGGATAATTTGAATGTGTGATGCTTTATTTATTTGCAAGTTTTTATATCAAAGTTTATAAAATTAAAAGTTATTTAAAAATAAAGAACAAAGGTAAATAAGAAAAAATGTCTAAGATGTGTTTAATTTACTACATGATATGAAATGAAAATCAAAATCCTAACAACCTGTCTTGCCATAAATGTCAATTTTCTCAGAATAAAAAATAAGTATATAGTTTAAAATTTCAGTCATAATTTGCATGAGACTTTAGTCATATAAATTTATAGTTTTGAAACTAACCAAATAAAAACTTTGTTTCTCGATTTTATTTTGTTTCAGAATGCATTTGGATGTGAGACAATTATTTTGAAAGAATAAATTAAGACGAAATAGGCTTTAAAAAACAACTAATTCCCCACTTTATTGGGTAATAAAATCTATTATCCCTGAAATCATTTCACTTAATTCTCACTTGTTCCTATATCCCATACTCTATTTTTGCTGAGTGAAATTTAATAAATCTCCTAGCTTAGTATTAAATTTTATTGTTTTATGAACTGTTAAATCGTGTTGCATTCCTATAAAGCATAGTGCCCGGCTCCTAGACACATTTTCATTGCTATCCTGAAGCACAATTAAACAAACCAAAGAGATTTGGTTTTCACTCTGGAGTAACTTCCAAGTAGGAAAAAGAGATGAGCATCAGCAAGTCCTTTAGGTACTAACAGTGTGTTCTTAATGATTTATGCCTGCCTTCAAGTACATAAAGTATATTTAAAAGGGAAGGCATACCACAGATGATACTTGAACATCCTCCTATGAACTCCATAATATACTGATGTAGGTTACATAGAAGCATTCATGCACTGTCATAATCGGATGATGCACTTATTTTTAGTGACAAAAATAAATTAACACTTATAATTCATATGGAAATTTAAAACAGATACCTCTAAAGAATATAGGATAAAACATCATGGTGTCAAGGTCATGTTCTTTTGGCAGCCAAGAATGGATGGTCTTGAGTTTGAGGCCAGCCTGGCTATATAATAAAGTTCTATTGTTTTCTATTTCCAGAAATCCATGGTTTTAAAAAAATCTATATTAAAAGTCTCCACACCATGGAGAATATAATTTCTTCGAATGCTCTCTAGAATCATGTCCCATTTTTAAAAAGACAGTAGGAAGACAGGATTCATTGACTAGGCATGATGTGTGCTTTGCAAAGTTCCTCATTTCCTCTGAACTTGGGCAATGACACAGGGCAATGATTCTATTGACTTCATCTTGATGGGAATTGGCAAAATTTAGTCACATCTTGAAAATTAAAATCATATAATACACAGTGAGTACTTGGCAATACCAAACATGTGTGTGTGTGTGTGTGTGTGTGTGTGTGTGTGTGTGTATTAGCCGAAAATGTACAGAATAACCAGGACACAACCCACAAGGCTCAAGAATGTTAACAAGCCAAAGGACCCACGTAAGGATGCCTTCATCCCACTTGGAGGGAGAAGCAAGCAGTCATGGGGTGGGGCAGAGGGCAGAAGGGACCTGGGTGGGGACGAGGACAAGGAGGAGAAAGGGGAACATGATTATGTTCCTCAAAGTCACTGAACTAGTGTATTTCCCATATACATATGTTTAATAGTAAAGATTGGTTGATTGAATCTCAAAAGTGTTCTTAACCTCAGAATCTAAATACCTTTCATCCCCAAATATTTTTATGTTGATGGAAAATGTATCATAGGACTTCAACATTTATTAATTCAAAGGCATAAAAGCATGGTAACCCCTATCATGATATCAAGGACCAGAATTATATTTTCTTTTATGCCTCTATGTCAACTATAAAGGTCACAATTTTTTGGACGAGAGCCCAGATATTAGATATTTTAGCACATAGAAATTTACAATATTTCAGAGTTGCTCAAAATTAAAAGCAAGCATATATACTAAAATACTTTTGCATATATAAACATTCATTTGTCTTAGAAAAATGAGAGGTTAAATTTGGTATATCAGCTAAAACATAAGACTTATTTCAGGAAACCTAGAAAGTTAGACTAATTCATGACTACTAACTGTTAGATCAACTCTATGCTTTGCATCAGAAAACCAATTAAAACTACTTGTCTAATAAGCTATTATACCCGTGTACTTGAAATTGAGAATTTTTAGATTACTAATTTTTAGAATTTTGGAGATGTTTTAGAGTGGGCTCTCTCTACCTCCAGATCAAGCAAGCGCCTCTCAGACTTTGTTTTGATGGAAACATAAAAACTGGTCAAGTTGAATTTTTAGTGGGACAACTTCTGAGACTTATGTTTGGCACAAAGCATATGAAGTATGAGAATCCTCTACAATGTTGTAAATGTTTATATTATAGATTATATATGTGTGTATATATTTATATATTTTACATATATACATTCATATATTTGTATGTCTTATGTATATTTGTAATATATAATGTATATTGCAAATGCAGACAGCTGTAAAAAAGTTATTTTGAAAACTATCCAAATTTTTTTAGACTTGTGGAGGAAAGACTATGCAATGAACTATGTTTGCCCTTGACCAAATTGCTCATTTTTGTTCTTGTTTGTTTTATTTTGATTCTAATTTGTTCTCTAAATATCCCAGAGCCTCCCTCAGTTTAATTAATTGTCTAACTACTCCCTTAGGGAAACTTACCTCTTCCCCTGGCCTCATCTGTGCTGTGCAGCAGCTATGCTAACAAGGGATGGCACTGTGCTGGTCTCAGATGTTATTATGAAATACAAAATCAGAGGGAGGGAGGTCTACATCTACTGGAAATGTCTTTCTTTATAAAACATTTCAAAAGAAATGCCCATAGGCTCACTCTCAATAGACACTTTTCTTTATAGATACATTTCCCTCTAGGATTAAAGTCTTAGTGTTCAACACATAATCAGAGAAATGTAGCTTCTATTATACCGATGTTTCATAAATTGCTTTCCTCTGATGAAATGGATCACATAAATCAGTTTGACCAACAGGCCAGACATAGTTCTAAGAGAATGACATTCTTCACAATACTTAACAATTTTGGCATATTTCACCTTGATCTTATAGTGTTGCACCTCATACTGTGCTGGTCCAAAAAGATGTAAGTCATGTTTCCACTGATTTTGCATAATGGGGAGATAGGACTTATTTTCTCCCATCATGTCTGCAAGAGAAGAAAATCTTTAAATACTCACTTGGAGCAGTCTGGATAGAGAAACCTTCACTATGTCAACATGGACAAATCCATATGATATAGTATGTGAAATAAGTCAGACACCAAAAGACAAATAAGATCTGACTGCTATGTGGAGTAAAAAAAATCCTTATCCAGTAGATAAAATGTATAGAATGGTAGTTGCAATGAAGGAGTGTGCTTTGCGGACAGAGTGATAGGTAAAGAATATGTAATCTCAGGAAAAAGTTCAAGAGAGCTTGTAAATGCCATGATGAGTTCAAATTATAATAACGCATTATACCATTGAAAAATGTTGAGTGAGTATCAGGTTACCAAAAGGATGACTTTGTTATTATTACCACATGTTAAGAAGCTAAGTTTAGCCACCATACAATACATATGAATTTCATAGCAGCATGTTTTACATGTCAGTCCATACAATTATATCTGTCCATTTAACAATCAAGAAATAAAAGTTAAAAAAAATGACAATCAATTAGGAACATTGGATACTAAGAATGGTTTAAGAAATGACTTATACTAACACTTCTGTAAACTATGGTGACTTGAAAAGGATAGATTTCTATTTCTTGTTTCAGTTGGAATCCATTTTCCAGCCTGAACGAATATAAATAGAGTTTCCAAGGGTACATCAGTATGGATAAGTTCAAATGATTTCACACTGTGATGTATGAAAAATGACCTGTGCAGTCTAATCTCTTTTCATTAGTCCATTTCAATGTGTCACTGCCCTCATCATTTTATCTGTACAACTCAGCCACAAAGTAGCCATGCCATCTTAGCTCAGAATCTTTGCTCCTGTTGTTCATACAACATTTTCCCTTGCTCTTCACAGTCGAGTTCTCTGTTTCCTCAGGCCTGACCTCCTAGCTCCAGGAAGACTTTGTATATGCTCCCTGGCACCATTCTGCCTTTACAAGGCTGCTCATCGCCGGGCGGTGGTGGCGCACGCCTTTAATCCCAGCCCTTGGGAGGCGGAGGCAGGTGGATTTGAGTTTGAGGCCAGCCTGGTCTACAGAGTGAGTTCCAGAACAGCCAGAGCTATACAGAGAAACCCTGTCTCGAAAAAACAAAAAACAAAAAAAACCAAAAAAACAAAAAAACAAGGCTGCTCATCACACTTTATGAACAAGACTGTGCCTTTGCCAGAGTCTTTCATGAGACTTAAGTGCTGTGAGCACAGGATCATGGCTCCTTTGTACCTTTATACTTAGTTTACTAATTGGAAGGCAGACAACACAGAACTAAATTGTACCACATCTAAATCAGAAAATGGTTTGCTACCTAACTCATTTCCCATATCTCTGCACACTTATTTTGTTTCCTTAAACATATTTGACATAGGATGACACTATAACTTAAGTAGTTATTCATCTTTCAAACTGGTTTGGCTTTGATACAAATTAAGGAACCATTTGGAGTTACATTACAATACTTGTCTATTAAAAAAAAAAACTAAAGAGCTATTGTTCTTCACTAAATGGTCATCTAATAACAAATGGCCAACCTTGAAAATATAAAAATAAGTAAAATTACACAGACTGAACAGGCTGTATTTTGATTTTTGAGGAAAACATATGTATATACATATATAGTATCTAAGAACACTTAATGGACTAGGAGGGTAATGATTTAAAAGAAATAGCAAAGAGAGCATATGGGAGGGTTTGCAAGGAGAAGAGAAACGAAGAAAAATGTAATTATTTCACAATCTTAGGAGATGAAATAAATTTTAAAAAGAAAAATATTATGATTATGTCTATGTTAATTTTGGACAATATTATCCTGTGTTAATAACAGTGGTAAAAGACTGAGAAAGTTTTACAATGAAATCCTAAACTCTGAAAATGAATAAGGAAAGAATACAAACCAATCATACATATTTGAGATAATCAATGCAGTATTGTTTATAGCAAGAAGAGTCTTCATGGAGATAAGAAGATGATATAACATTAGTTCTCCAGTAATAAAAATATACATCATTGATAAATTAACTAAATTTAACATTATTTAACAACTTATATATAAAACCAACATTAAAACTTGAATGACAGTATGTGCAAACATTTTTAACTAATAAAATTTTAATTAACAGAAGACTGCAACCAATATTATGAGGCTACTTTAATTGTTTTCCTATTATTTTACTATATTCTACATATTAACCATCCACATTACCTTCTACAATAGAAAGCAAAAGAGATACTCTATTACAATGTCAGGAAACTAACTGCTACTATTCAGCAAAAACATCACACATTTTCTCTGGAGACCTTGTCCTTTTGTTTCTTCCCTTTGTCACAAAGCTTCCTCAGTTTGTCTTATTAATTCTTAAAAGTGAGACAAGAAAGGACGTTGAAGTGCCATATCTAGGAAGTAATCATTAGCTTTCGTTGCATCTTTTCATAATGATAGACGAAGTTCATTTCCCCCCACAGTGACTTAAAACTACTTGTAATTTTATATAAAGGACATATCAAACTGTATTAAAGTTGTTAAATAAAAATAAAGTGGCTTTTTAGTCTTAGAAAAAGAATGAAGGGACAGAAAACATATAGGAGGCAGAAGATAAGAAGAAGAGTCAAGAACACCAAGTTTTAGGCCATTGCAAACATGTCCTATAGAAACTGCATTGACCGCACTGGACCTGTACAAGACTACTCTGTTATCACTAAATTATAGATCAAGGAAGAGCTCAAACGAGTTTTCTCCATCATGTGGATTTATTGGCTGTTGATTTATTCTGTTATGTACCTTCTGGTGAAGTCAATCAGGCTCAAATGGATAATGCCAAACCAATGGTTATATACATGGCTCTGTTTAAATTCAGAACATGAAATAAAGCTAAACGGAGTGAATGGGTTTTGCAGGGAGGAGGTAGATTGACTGGGGGTGAGATGGAGATGAATGAAGGCGGAGGCAAGAATTATCATTGTGCCTTTTACATGTATGAAATTGTCAATTAATAAATTTCAGAACAGCTATAGGAGTACAGCAAAAAGCAGTTTATAATCAAGAAGTAAATAATAGCTTTATAATTTCATATCTTGTTTAAAATATTCCATTTTGCTATGCTTCAAACAATTCTAAGTCTGCCTAAAAATGTAAGTTTTTCTTTCAATTTGCATTAAATGTTTAACATTTTCCCCACTGTGGGGATATAAGGAAATATTTTTAAATTATAGTCAAATAAAATATCTATGGAACAGGTTATAATAACAAGAGTTAAAATAATAAATAAGTCTAGTAGACAACACTGTATTCATAGTGTATTATTAATGTTCATTATCATTATAATACATGATAGTGATGGTATTTGTACCCTTAATTTCCAACTACTGACTCAAAAACAACAACAACAACAATAAAATGAATATGCTTAAGATTAAATAAATAACAATAACCAGCGGGTAGCAATAGTAACCCATAACCAATGGACCTTATTTGGATTCTATATATAAATTTACTATAAGGAAAAATATGAAACTTATGAGCAAATTTGTAATTATAACACTGTATAGTTCACGATGTGAAGTAATTCTTAGTTAATTATTTGAGTACTCAAATACAGGCCTTTTGATTATATATAATTTTTTAAAGTTCTTAACTTTCAGTAATATTTAATACAGTAATTATAAATAAATAATGTACTTATTTTATATCAGAATAAACTATTAGTAACTATTATTTATTAATTAAATAAAACAGAATCTCAGTGCTTTCTTTCCAAATCTAGGTTGTGATTATGTTTTGTTCTTTTCCACTAAAATAGCACATGAAGATGAGACAACTTGAAATTCATTGTCATTTCTTTAAGAAAATATTTATAAATTATTTGCCATAGTGAATATAGAAAAGACATGGAAATTAAATGAAAAAAGGAACAATAGATTAAATAGCCAGTGGAATTTTTTGAGAAAAGCATAAGAAGCATACTAATGTCTGCAAACTAATCCCAAAGCTATACCTAACGTTTTTAGCAATAACACTTATCTCATAATCAATTGATAACTTTTCCAAACTAGTAAAGTAGGAACTAAAACAAACAACAAAAACAAATGTACAGCAATTGCATCCTTCTTCCTGAATGTTATTTCTTGCTATGCCATTGAAACATTGACAAATCTTGTTATTATAACCTGTTCCATAGATATATTCAATAGGCCTGCAGGTTTTTATACCATTAATCAGTTAACTGCCCATAAAACAAATATTGGATGTGCCTTTGAGAATAGAAAGGGTTTCCCCATGAGGTTTGATAGATATTCAATATCCTATAAATATTCAATAAATATTCCATAAATCACTGTATTCAATATATATTATTGTGTGTTTTTAAACACATTTATCCAGGTATTTGTGAGCTGGGTTAAAAATAAAAAGAAGCATTGCAGATACATCTCAAAATCTGGCAGCAGAATTTATTGTGATTATGAAATATGGGCTTCCAATCTGAAACATGTTCAAGTACTAGCTCTGCCATCTCCCTGCTGTGTAACACTGCATAAATTGATCTCCTCAAGCAAAAATAAAAATCAAAATAAAGTAATTGAAGAGAGTAAGTATGAAGGTTACATGTGTGCAGAGCATAATGACATATCACAGAAGTCAGCACACACTTGTCTCATGGGTGACGATTTTCACGTGTTGCACTTATGACAATCTAAGGAAGACAACAAACTAAGAAATATTGAGCAATTGCCTTGATTTAGTAATATTGCATGTTTCATATGAAGGAAATGCAACTTTTCCTTATACAGTTTACATTAAAAAAATAGTTGCATACAGTAAGTCCAGCATTTTATATTACCAGGTGGACTGCCATGAAGAAATAGTAGGAAATGCCTAGTTGAAGAAAACTACATGTCAGATTTGCCTCAGGTAACCAGAGACTGGTTCATGGTTGTATACAATTCATCCACCTCCTCATGTCTCAGTTTAAAAATCCATTTACTACAAATAATTATTCTTCTGCAATGTATAAATTCAATTTTACATGTACGTTTATCTTCAACTCATCTTATTTATGAAATGGAAACATTATATAGGTAAATGTTGAATATAATATATTATATAATATTACATATATAAAATGTAATATATAATATTAATTATAATATCTATAATAGTTATCTTAATATAATTTAGCTTCACCAAGATTATCATTAATCTACTCTTTACTTGAACAACAACAGTTAACACATAAAATATAAATTTTTCATTTCTAGATAATTTTCAGAGTAAAGTTATGATGGTATTTTACAATACCACATAAAGAATTCATCGTTTCCCATTTCTTTCACAACTTTAAGATAAGAAGTTGCTGACTTCAAAGTTGTCACTTATTTTGTCTACATTAGCAGTTTTCAGTCTGCACCTCATATGTCCACATCATCCACTCATTTGTTATCCAACCAGTATCTGCATTTGCTTGATAAACATTCAGGAGAAATTCTAGCAATCACAACGCCAGATTTCTTACCTGTCATCTATTTTTGACTTGGCAATATCTAAAAATCTCCTACAGAAACTCTGGCTGCTGTCCTCCCAATTGCATGCCTGCTGGCCACACAACAAAGAAGTACATAATTTTTGTATAATAATATATGTTAATACAAAGATATACCCTGAATTGTACTTTTTTCTCTTTTATGACTTATGTTCTTAAGATTGCTTAATACAAGGACAGAATTTCTCTTCATTTCCATCTACATTTAATTAGCAACAATGTATCCTTTCTACCTTCCCATTATTGATAAATGATGAGTCTCCAATATTAGTGTCTGCATTGCTGTTAAAAATATTATACATCTTAAGGTTATTTTTGAAAGATAGTATTAGTATTGAGTCAGTGAACTAAGAAGGTGCATATATTTAAATTACATTCTTCATATGGGGAGCACAAAACTTTCAGAAGATTCAATAAATCAAAACTTAATGAGTCATGTGGAAAATTTGTTTCTAAAAGATAAATTGGTCATCTACTTGAATAATGCCTGTCATTCATTAAAGAAGAGAGAACTGCATATAAAACAGACATGGCAGGCAGAATCATACTCCTGGAGCATGTTACCACAACACAGCAGACCTACTGCCAAATCTCACCACACTTGCTGACAAATGCTCATGCTTGCTGGTGCATGAGGATATCACTGATGTCAGATAACAAATGAAACTCTTTTTAGAAGCTTTAATGACATATACAGGAAACTAAACGGCTTCAGGTATAGAGGTGTTTAGAACTCTTCTGCTGATTTAAGATATGGTTAAAGAAAGGACAAAATAGCAGCTGTCTATATCGGTAGTGGAATAACTATGATTTTAGTTCTCAAATTGGCAATTGTTGGCCTGGAATCATCTATGACGGGGAGAGTGATATTTTTCTAATGAATCATTGATCTGACTCAGATGCTTTTAAAATAGCCCTATGAGGTAATAATAACAAATAACAGGACTATGAAAGGGTAGTTATTTATATTGATATTATTTTTCAAAAATCAAAAGGGAAATACCATAATAATAAATGTTCCAAATAAGAAAGGAAATAAGAAACATGCAAAAGATCTTTGAATGTATTGCCTCCTGCATGATTATTTTTAAATATTTGGTTAGAGCAAAAGGGATCGGACTATGAAATTATATTTTTCTTTGTTTCAGTATAGATTTTGTAAGAGGCATAAAACTTCAAAACCACCCAAAGAAAACTAAGTTTTATCTTATTTTATGCTGAACATTTATTTATATATTACTGTATATTTATATCCTTTTCCAAAAGGATATCACTCAGCCTTTTTAGTATGTACACTTTGTCCAGGTGGTTTCCCGTACAGCCTGTGGATATCCAACACATATCAGGCTTGAGTATGAGCAGTTTTAAGAGTGTTATCCAAAGTCTAACATTCGTGAATAATGCTTGAAGGTGGCTCAGTATGATTATAGTTCACTCTGATAATTCTCCCTAAGTTACATGATTCTATCTTTCGATCTCCAAATGTGTGCTTCTAATTAGAATACTCTTTTGTCTTAAATAACAAGCTGACATTATGCCAACAAATTTTATCCAGTGTAATTATAAAACAGTCACTGAGGTAAATCTTAGAATGAGGCCAGGAAAAATGACATGCCCCTGTAGCAGCCCAGGAGACTGAAGGAGGAGCAGCTGAAAATTAAGAGTAGCCTGGAAACAGATAAACTCTGTATCACAATAAAAAGAATCAAAGTTTTAGATTTTCTTTGCTTACATAAATAAACCTTAAAACATTTTTTCCTACAGCATAAAATAGGGAACATAGTCAGGTATTTGGGGTAACAGGACTGAAGCCCTGAGGGCCAGCAGAAAGAATTGAAACAGGCAACCTTGGGAGGTAGGGGACTCTCTTGAATGTACAGAGACCTAGGGAGGTGAGAGACTGTCAGGACTCAAAGGGAGGAACCTTAGATGAAATCCCCGACAGTGAGGAGAGGGAACTTATAGAGTTGACTTCCAGTAGAAAGACAGGACATCAAATGGAGGGATGAGTTTGCATCCCACAGTCAAAAACTTGGACCCAGAATTGTTCCTGTCTGAAGGAACTGCAAGGACAAAAATGGAGAGGAGCCTGAGGGAAAGAAGGTCCAGTGACTGGCCCAAATTGGGACCCAGCTCAAGGGGATGTCCCAAGGCCTGACACTGTTACTGATGTTATAGTGTGCTTACTAACAGGAGCCTAGCATGGGTGTCCTCTGACAGGCCCAAAAAGGTGCTCAAAGAGTCAAATGCAGATACTTACACCCAAACAATGGACAGAAGCTGCTGATTCCTGTGGTTGAATTAGGGAAAAACTGGAAAAAGCTGAGGAGTAGGGTCACCTTATAGGAAGACCAGCAATCTCAACTAACCTGGACCCCCGACACTGAGCCACCAAACAGACAGCATACACCAGTTGATATGAGGCCCCCAACACATAAACAGCAAAGGACTGCCTAGTATAGACTCAGTGTGAGAAGATGCACCTAACCCTCAAAAGACCTGAGACCCAAGGGAGTGAGGAGGTCTGGTGGGGTGGGGATGGGGGTGAGGGTGGGGACATCCTCTTGGATACAGGAGGGTAGGTTTGGGATGAAGAAGAGTCAGAGGGCAGACTGGGAGGGGGATAAAGACTAGACTAAAAAAAAGGTTAAAGAACACAAAAGTTATCTTTGTAAATTAATCAATATAATAGCACCTCTTTATTTATAGGAGGAATTAAATAAATACTGCACAAAATTCAATAATCTCTATTCATATTTAAAAAAGGTCTCAGAATTAAATAGTATTCATATTTAATAATTATATGAAATTACTATTATTAGTCTCAAGGAGCCCTCATTTTAAAGTTATTATTTTTTTTTTAAATTTTCAGTAAGAAAAGAAATGGAGAAGTGATAGGACCTAACGCACAAGGACATTTGCTAGCATCAAGCATCTTAGGATTGAATGAGGTACCACAGGCAGAATAAGAATGTATAAAATCCAGTTTTCTTCCTGTTTTTTTTTTCACATGTGAAAAAGCAAATATTTAGCAAATAAAGGGGCAGGAGGATGAAGAATCAATTACTTCTTGAAATAAGTTTCTATGGTAGCAAGAAATTTTCATATAACATGATAAAATGGTCAAGCCTAGTTAGAGTCATACATTTGATTTTTGCTTGAATCATAGATATGTTCAGATAGTTGTCATACACACACACACACACACACACACACATACACACACACATACACATATGCACGCACACACCAAACATACAATCAAAATCATCAAAATCAGAACTAGTTCCTACCTTATTAATCTTAGGACTCTGAAGAACACAGTGCTCACTAGTGAGTTTTAACAGTACAGACAGGAGCTAGACAAATGGCACAGTGCTTAAGGAGAGTCCACTGCTCTAGTGTATGATCTGAGTTCATTCCAAACCTCCATATCAGATGGAACTCTAGTTCCAGGGAAAACTGACACCTCTGACTTCTATGGGAATAAGCATACATGTATCTATGCCCATACATTTCCCCTCTCCCCAGCTCTCTTTAAATAGCAAAATGACCAGAGCACTGCTCTGGTACCACGGGATCCTGGGTTCAATCCTGGTTGTTTTGTCAGTTAACTGTTGATCACATATTAACTGACTAAACAAATTTAGCACATAGTAATCTGTCAGCTCTGCTGCAATGATACTTTTATGAGGCAGTTTTGGTTCCTTTTATGGTATCTCTGGTTTTCAGAGTCATGAGATGCAGACATTATATTTGACATAAAGACTATTTTTATATGAAAATACTGGCGCTGCATATGAAAAGCAAATCAGATGTGAACATGCTCATCTGACTCTGATAGAATGTCCTCAAAAAGCGGCTACCATTAACCCTCTTCATAGGATTTTCCTGTTAACTCACTGCCTGAAGACAAACTGCCTGTTCTCACTAGTATCCCCCTTACACACTTTCACACAGAGCCTGAGATAAAAAATGTATTTTCTTACAATGCCATTTGTATCTTTATTTCTATTCAGCCAGTTACTTACCACAACATACTCCCATATGCTCACAGGCATATGTAACAAACATTTAACCTTTCTCCTGGTAATCAGGAAATTAACTAAAGTCTCCCTAAGAATTTAAACTTACAGAGTAGAGGAAAAGATGCCACCTTACAGTTGGAATTTGGAGGTACCTGTACGTAGATTTCCACGGAATAGTTGTGTGAAAACTTTAGTGATATATGATATATTCAAGTGGATTTTTATTATGTAACCATTTAGTGCTGCTTGACCCAACCTCCCATTATTGTCACTTGAATCACTTAAAAGTATTCCAGGAACTAGGCCATACTCTTGGCCAGAGAATACGATCAAGATTGAAATCAGTGCAATGAAAAGAACATCCCCCTGCAACCCAGAACATGTTCATTTTCCCCAACATTATCTTCCTCAAATTTGTTATAGTATTTACCATTTCATTTTTGGTTTGTTTTATTTTTTTTTACTTGTAAAAGAAAACCACCAATCTCAATTAAGATAGAAGATCATTGGCTTAAACATGGGGTCAAACTAAAAATATTGAAGAAAAATAGATATAAACATTAAGTTCTGTGGTGTTAAATTTAAAAATAAAATAAATATAACTATTGCCCAAACACAGATCTCAGTGATAAAAAAGAGCATTAGTTTTTGTTTTGCTTTTCTTAATTTTCTTTTCTATTTTAGTTATTTTTTGTGGCAGGTATTATGGAAACATTATAATGGGCATTGCTATTTACCATTTGCCATGGACTACATTAAGAGATTTGTATATGTCATCTCAATTAATTATTCCAACAAACCAAGAACAGCCAACAGAATGCTGTTTCATAAACAAAATCTTCTTCAGGGTCATTATGTGATTTAAGAAGGACAAGGCAGCACGGATGGCTGGATTTTGAGAGCAGAAACTGTTAACTGAACACCTTTTACCACAGCACATGCAGAGTAGACTCAAACTATATCAAATCTAGAAATGATGAAATGTGCATCATCAAATAGAAAATGAGACAAAGGATAGTGGAGTCTCCTACAGAGTCATAATGTTTGGGGAAGTATAAACTTGCGCCATTAGATGGTAAACTATTAGAAAATAATCACCTTTAAAAAAAAAGATTCCTTGGATCAGGAAATTGATAAAATGTATAGAAGAGTCATTGTTATGATTTGTTATGTTAGTCAGTTAAAAATCTCATATTAATTTTATTTAAAACCATTGGGAGCAACTTGGGGAAAACTTGTGACAGTCACGATTCTAACTCATGCTTTTAGAATATCTAAACTTCACCATTATTCGATTGAGCTGTGCATACCCAGAAATGTTTCTGTCTGCCATATTTCACTTTTGAATTTTTTGATCGATATCCTTAAATTATACATGCCCTGAACTCTACCATCTTTAATACGGGAATGTTTTGTCCCTTAGAACGTGCACACGCATAGTGCCCCTGAGTTAAACCTCCTTGGTCTCTTGGTTTAGGGAGATAATTGTATTGCCAGTAATACAGCGTTCTTCTTCATTTCTTTGGGCAATAACTTTCTCCTCTCTCTACTTCCTGCCTGTGCTTTTCATCTTTACCCTAATAATAATGCTAGCCTACTACCTATTGATACAGTATCACTATACTTTTCATGTAGGCCATAACACACAGAGAATTCTGCTTAGTTTTTAGCCAAGCATGAGACACACTGGTGAACTACATTAAGTTTACTAGAACTGTAATAGGATCTATGTTCTCAAGCATATGTGATACAAACAAACAACAAACAACAAAAATACTGATAACCACTTTTGTTCAGGTCAAGGAAATCTGGGGAAACATAAAACATCAGCTATATGTTTATCTAATGTTTCAAAAAACAAACATTCCAATAAATTTTTTTTAAGATGATCCTACATTTAGTATTGTATCTTTCCATTAAAAAATCAGGGAGTAAATAATGAAAGTATGGTAGTCTCATGTATTAAATGATTGGCAAGTGTCCGGAAAGTCAGTCAATACAGAGCCTGAGCCTGCATCCAATTGTTATAACCCACTGTCTTCTCATTGGTCATCATGTTACAGTGTGTCTCATTCAAAGTTCTGGCAATTCTAAGTCCATAAAAATGGCAGATATGCTTCAAGATAGATTAAATAATGTGATAAGCAGAAATTAACAGTTTTAAATGAATATTGCCTCCCAAACCCAAAGTATGGCATATGTGACTTGTTGAATCGTGAGTTTGTCAGTGGCAAAAATAGTACAGGGAAATCAACTGCGCATGATAGCCCATTTGAAGTTATAAATACTCTATCCATTTGAGATGCTTGACATATTCAAAAGCATCTAACTATGACTGTGGCATTTTGTAAATAGTCAAGAGCCAGAAATAATTTAATCAGGTAAATAATATATCAGCCTCTAGCCTTAATTGGCAAATTCACAGACAGTCTTTCAGTGAATGATAAGCATCTGTGCAAAGGGAAAGGGAGCTTTTACTCTATTTGTCATGCAGAAGGCTTTACTTGAAAGGTGTTAGAACATCTGCCCTGTTCCCTCTTCTACCACAGTCCCATTTCTAATCCTCTACAGCACATATCACACCCGTCATATATCGTGTCATATTTATTTACCATATGCCTCCTACCTCTGGAAGTGTAATTCTCTACAGGATGGAATTCTGCCATTTGTTGACATTTAGTACTGCCTGTGGACAACCCTATGAGCATTAGCAGCACCTAATCGGGAGATGCTACATCTGCTCTCATACAATGTACATTGTATAGGAAGTCACATTCCCACATGGATTATCTAGCCCCATATGTATATATGTTTGTGTGTGTGTGTGTGTGTGTGTGTGTGTGTGTGTGTAGTCCAGATGGTGAGGAAACTTGCTTCATATTTAAAGGTCTGAAAACTTAGATTTTCTTTTACACTGGATAATTTTCTCCACATGAGAATGGATGGATGGTGTCAGTGTCAGAGAACAAAGAAGCCAGATGCTCAATACCTGTGAAAATAGGTCAGGTAAGAATACTAAAGCAATTCTCAGGGACAAGTACAATGTTAAAAAGTTCCCTATAGTTTCTAAGCATATATCCTATTCAAAGTTAAAACAAAACAAAACAAAACCGGCATTGTGTTATTAGTTTCTTGATTTTTAAAATATTTAATATAATCTTGAATACTTAAAATGTGAGATAATTTTAACAGAAGATGTGTACATACATTTGCATACACATAAATTATCATTTAATATTTAACCTAGAATGCTGGGATAATTTTGCAGATCATTTTCACAATTTAACTCTATGTTTCATAGAAGAAGACTTGTCCAATCTCACTAGGAAAAAGAAGTACAACAAGTTATACATCTATATTTTTGTAGAATACAAATTTGTAGATAATTGTTTTCTCATTTCTCTTAGAGCTTATTTAACTATTAGAATCCTAAATATCCTAGTGGGAAAATATATTGATAGTTAATACATTTGGCATGACTTGATTTTTGAGCAACCTCTTCTTCCAGTGAAGCATACCTGTCAGAACTTATTTCAGCACTTTTTACTTCATTTCAATAGTCATCTTGGAAAATAAAGAATTCTATTTATCAGTAGAAGAAGATAGTTAAAGCCTCATAGATATCTAATAACCTTGAGTTCATAGAGCAACCCTTTTGTCTCCCTTGCAACTACCTCTGGAATAGGCCCTTCAATATTATGTGTGTGTGTGTCTGTGTGTGTGTGTGTGTCTGTGTGTGTGTGTGTGTGTGTGTGTGTGTGTGTGTGTCTGTGTGTGTCTGTGTGTGTGTGTTTGTGGCTTACTTTTGAGGCAGAGTCTTACTACATTGTCTAGGCCAGCTTTGATCCCACTCTGTATTCCAGAATGACTTTCAAGTTGTGCTTCTCTTTCCTGAAACCTGTCTTAAGTATCTGAGATCCTAGGCTTGCACTACCAGGCCTGACTAAAATACATACTCTCACTTCATATATAAGATAAGTAACATTCTCATAGAAGCACAAAAGTACACACATGCATTCTAATTTAGGTCCTTTTCTTGGGTTTCGCAGACTACTGATTTGCTATTCAATATTATTTGTGCCCTACTGGACACTGAACCCAAGGTCACAAGTGTGTGAGACATATGTTCTACCACTGAGTCATAATCCCAGACCTATCCTTCACTTTACGCACCCGAAATTATCAAAAGTGTGTTTTATTTTTACCACTACTACAGTTCTTAAGACACACATATGAGAAAGAGCATCAGTATATCTAGATTCTGTATATGCAAGTTGTGGTTTTGTTTAATGAAACTATGAGCTAATGAAAGATTAACTAGTTTATCCTTATTTAGTATTTGAAAGGCCTCTAAATCTGTAAATGACATTTCACTTAATAGAGTTTATAGATATAAAAAACTTAAAGCCATTTACAATAAATTACAAATAATTACGTGAATATCAACTTAATTGTCAACTAAGTGTTGTTCATAAAATATATCTCTGCTGCCTCTAACCATCAGACAACACCATCTTCTCTAACTCTGGCTATGAAAAAAATCATTAAAGTTGAAATGACGAAAATGTGCAAGTATTATATTTCTGATCAAATATCTTCAGAAAAACAATCTGAGAAATAGAACATATCACTCTGGGATTGATATTTCATATTTGGGGATGAGAAATGGCAGTACTGTCTCTCTCTCTCTCAGTTTTGTCCCACTCTGTTCTCTTCTCTTCCTTCATCCTTCCTTCAAACCCATCTCCATCCTCTCTTCTTTTCTTTGATGTTATATTTCAGTGACAGCCAAATTTTACTGAAGACAGAAATTGCTACCCTGCATTCTGCTCAGCCCTTTTTGATGGTAGAGGCTGTAATCTGAAGGCTAAGGGATGGCCTTTCTCAGGAACAGCTTCCCTACTCTGACCTCTCCTGCTCTGCTCTCAGTGGGACTCTACTATCCCCACCCTAAGGGGGATTCATTTTCTCCAAGGCACATCATAGAATCTAGGATTACACTTTTTTTAAAAAGTCCCTAAAGTCTAACTACAAAGGTCACTTTCTCTTTCTCTCCTGTTCCTTGAGAACTTTAGTCCAGAAGAGTCATTCCATATTCTCTGGAGGAAAGAATGTTTCAAAGACTAAAATGTCCAGATAGACAGTCTATCCTGGGTTTCCCCATTGTCCTGAAGAACGTATTCCTTTTGATGGCAACTCGTGTGGGACTGTTGATTTCCATCAAATCTAAATGCAAAAATTTTCTCCCTTTGTCTTCTAGTTTTCCTTTCTGAAGGTTTCCAGGTCACACAAAATATTCATTAAACAGAATATTTCCCTTTTCCACTTGCCTTTTGTTATAAGAATGTTGTTTAAAGCCTAATGATACAAAAGTTTTTGTCAGAACTAAAACTTATTATTTCAGGGCCAGACAATTCTGTGAAATGATAATTAACAAGCAAGTGTTTCATTCAGCTAATAAAGACACAAGCTGAAATATATGTAAAAATGCTATAAAATAGAAATTTATTCATATATAAAATATCCAACCTACTTGTAGTAAGTCAAACATATACTATAATTTCATAATTACTACTCCCTTTCCCTACTCCTCAAAACAATCAGTCAAAGAATTTCAATTATTTCAAGGCAGTAAAATGAATGTTTAAGAACGACTTTGTATAAATCTGAATGACAGTGCCTATGTATAATAATAAAGTGCATATGTATAAATAAAACATGTGGAGATAGATACATAAATTAGATTACATATATACATATATACATACAGATATTCATACATAGAATAAAATAGTTATGTGGAAACCACATACTTTCCTAATTAAATGTATAATCATGGATGCTGGTACATGTTACTGATGCTAAATAGTTTTTACTTTAATGAGCCATTTTAAATGAAACGGTTGCCTGCAATTAGACATCTGCAATCCAAGGAAAGCTAGCTTACTCTGTATTCTGGCTGCCAGAATTACAGTGTATTTCTCTGCAGGACAATGAAGAGAAAGGATAATTGTAATTATAACATATACATCTTTAGTGCTCTATGGTTGGAAGAATGTGCAAAACAAGCCTTGCTGATACATTTAATTGCATAATGCTAAGAAATGGTTGTTAAAAGAGTTGCTTTTAATGCATCTGTATTGCATTAGCAATATTACCATGCAATATTCACAAGGCACCTATGTCAACATGGATTGAGCATGAAAAGAAATGGTAAGTGACTCACTTTACTTAGGCCTCTACTATGTGGGTCACAAGAAAGGGTTGATATGACTGCCATTATGCTATTCTTGATTTGATGACACTTTCAACTGCTCTTCAAATAGTTGGATGAATATCAACAGCATTATACTTATCACAGATGACTCAATCAGCAGTAGGTCTACAAATCTCATGACTTAGTGTACCTCTTACTACTCTCTTGTTATAAACAAGAAATTGCAGCCTAAGACAAGTAATTTGTGCAGTCCCACATCGCTACTGTATATACCTCGTTATCAGAGTGTTAAGCTGTGCCTAGTTCACTTTAAAGCCCTTGCTCTCTTTATTACTATTTTAGCAAAATGCTGTGTCCTGTTTACATATCCAGTCTGTCAATCTATGGCTTTTTATTGGGGAATTGAGTCCATTGATGTTAAGAGATATTAAGGAAAAATGATTACTTCCCGCTATTTTTGTTGTTAGACGTGGTATTATGTTTGTGTGGCAATCTTCTGTTGACTTTGTTGAAAGATTACTACTATACCCAGCAAACTCTCAATTACCATAGACAGAGAAAACAAGATATTTCATCACAAAATCTAATTTATACAATATCTCCCTACAAATCCAGTCCTACAAAGGATAATAGATGGAAAACACCAACACAAGGAGGGAAACTACACCCTAGAAAAAGCAAGAAAGAAATCTTTCAACAAACCCAAAAGAAGATAGCCACACAAACATAATACCATCTCTAACAACAAAAATAACAGGAAGTAACGATCACTTTTCCTTTTTGTTCTTTGAAACAGAGTCTCACTCTGTACTATAGGCAGGTCTTGAACCTCGAGGCTCTATCATCTCCCAAGCACTGTGATTATAGCATGTGCATAAGGACACTGTTTTGAAAAACAATATTTCTTCATGTGAGCAGGCAATTGCGACAATTAATTCACAACTATATGGACATGATTCATTTTGGGTTAGGTTTGATTCTGTTTTGCATTTTCCCCCTTGCACATATGCTTCAAACACAAAAAGATAACTGCCAATTACTAATCGTCCCCATCTTTGCTTCATGCGTTTAAATGTTCATGTCTCAGTAGCCACACCCCCACCCCAATCTTTCCTTCACATTCTCACTTTCTCTTCATTGGTCTATGTTGTGATCTGTGCACAGCACGGTGCAAAGCATATCAGGCACTCATTTCAGCAGAGAAACCCTGAAACCACAATTTTAATTAAGTCTACTGCACTCCCAAGAAAAATAAAAATCAGACAGAAAAATCATTTAAAGAAAAAAAATAGATTGAAAGAAATGAGTGAAAAGAGAAGTGTCAATTATAAATAGCCTGCCAGCATATGGAAGCAGAGTAGCCAGTGGTAGAGCTGGCTGCCCACATGGATTCTTCACAAGTCCTGTCATCATAGGATTTTATATAGGCCAAGATGATCGGACATAACTGCACTGTGCTTTGTTCATTAAAATAAAGTGGTTTTTGTTGTTGTTTTTATTGTTGTTGTTGTTGTTGTTGTTTTTACCAAATGTCCTGTTCTGTTTTCTTCCAGTTATATTTAACCTAAAATTTAATTGCGTTCCATTTCTTCAGATTTTATGACCAACGTTTTATCAAAACAGAGAGCATATAAATGTGAGCTGTACATCTTATGCTGATAGTCATGTTTGGGGGAAATTCATGTACTGAAATGTGAAACTAAGCTTAATTCAAATAGTAAATACTTGAGCAATTGTGAAAATAGGAAAATGAGTTAATAAAAATTAACTGTAAATTTTACCACAAGATAACAATCTGATAAATACAAAAGGTTAGATAGGACAAAGAGACAGAGTAAAGTAAAATATTGTTTAAAATTATAATCTGCGACAGTTTTAAGAAATATGTAATAGATTAATTTTTAGTTTAATTCAAGCCACATGGATAAAAATGACAAATACACTGTTACTTGTCTCCCTTTGTGACCTAATTCCTAGTTATAGACTAAATAAAAGAGAAAATATTTAAAAAAAATAAAAAATAAAAAAATAAAAAAAAATTTAAAAAAAAAGAAAAAATATTAGAACAACATGTTTTTATTCCAATACACACATACACTCACTGTCTTTCATCTTTTATGTATATAAGACAAGAAATTTGACCAAGGAAAAGACAATCATGCCCATAAAATCCTAAAACTGCCATAATTCATTGACCCTTCCTGTGCATTACTCACATATGCAGTCATCATTACTTAGTTTTGACAGTGTGTTATAATGAATGCATCACCTGATTCCTACATATATAAATCCCTTCCTTATTTTCAGGCACTCCAGCTTAGTGTGCCTCTCAAAAGTTTAGCTCCTATCAAAATCACAAATGTTGAGGGTCTGTGTGATCATAATTCATCCCTGTTTGTATGTCGATCTATACAAGTTTCCTACCCAAACAAGACTTTAACCAACTCATGCATTCAAGTTTATTGTGAACATAAAAGTGTCAATTAAATTATGAGTCATTTAAAAGCATTCCCTAGCTTGTTAGAAACCTCTGATATAATCATTTGAATCAACAGATTCTATCTTTGCATGAGGAAGGCTTGATTTTTCTAGTAATCATATAGCCTAATCAAGCATTGGCATTTTTCTTAAAGATTTTCTCTGGACACTGTTTGCATAAGGGATAATCTAATACATGGGGATTATTTTTCAAGTCTTTCTATGAAAACAAAATTGCAAAAATTATATAATGGCAAGTCTAGTACTGCCAAATATTGCAGCATTTTCTCATTAATGAAAATTGCAGTGATACTTTATTAAATTAACTGTTTGTGTTTAAAGGATCATTCCTTAGTTAACTTCAATAAAAATGGGTTCTGTAAAAAATCTACATGCACTTCCACTGTGAAAAGTCAAGAAAATATCATTGATTGTAAGATTTATTATATACAATATATTAGTATATTCATTAAAAAAAATGTAGGTGTAATCTATGGACTGCTAGTAATTAGTGAAATAATACTTCTTTGCAATATGTCTAGAGATCTGAGAGCTTATAAGCATTAAAGGTTAAAGTTATACCTATATTCCTATAATGCTAAAGTAACTATTTACTTAAACAAGTGGTCACCAAGCCTTCCTGTGCTAAAGCTATCTATAGAACAACATAAATATTCTATGTTTTCTGAGTAGGCTATCCATAAACATGAAAAGAAAATGTTTTCTCTAAGTTAAAAAAATATCAATATACCTATTGTCTCAAAATGGCAGGACAAATAGAAATACTTAACTTTTCACTGCTTAAAAAGTACTTTCCACAGTTATGCAGCAATGTCATTTCATGTTAGTCGAGATTAGAGAAATATTTCAGGAATTATAATAGTGAGGACTCAAATTTTAGCAGATGTATAATACCACAAATCTAAATTCATATAATCTCCAAAATATGTTGAAATCAATTATTCAAATATTTTTCTTGATGAACTTTTTTAAAACCTCTACTGTGGAGAAGAGCTCTAACATCTGAGAAAAGAAGTCAAGCATTGCCAAGATTTACTTGGAAGGACCACATGTGCTACATGAAAGAACAACTCTTTAAAATGTGCATTACTGTTACCTGTAGAAATCTACAACTCTAATCATTGTCTTAAAATATCACCAAGAATAAATCCGCAGAGGAAAGAAAAACACCTGTACAAGACAGTGTTGGAGGCTATGGTGGCATATCAATGATGCCTATACTCTCATGTATACTTAAAGTAGAATTAAAAAAAAGAAGAAAAGGCATATTTAGCTTTCTTGAATCTTTAGGGCATATGAGTATGTTAGGGAAACCTAGAATGGCATTAAGGGAAAAGGGGCAATGCTCACTGTCTCAGAGCCTGAACTTTCTCCTTTCTAAGATATTTTATTCATTGTACACATGATGTATTCTGTTGCTTACAAGGTACCATATTCACCATTTGAATATCTCTTCTTCCCACCCACAGCCAGGTTCTAATTTTCCAAATATGAAATGTATGCTTTGATGATCTCTCACTAATTTTTCCATGCTTAGACACACTCTCGCAGGCACATTTTCTTTGCCATGTAATACCACCTGAAATGGGAACAAACATAATATCAATAGAGATGTTGATTATACTTTTGTTTTTATCAAGACTGAAGATCTTTCAGAGTAGGTGAGAGTCTCATTAACTATTACACTATTTAAAAAATTAAGAATATACAGGTCAAAACGGAGCACACTAACCACATCCAAAAAGAAAAAAACAAACAGAAAGCCAAACAAACCTCTAGCCACCATAAAAGTATATCCAATGTTTTAAAAAGAAGATAATGTAGAAGTTACACACCTACCTGCTGAATGCATATGCTTTGATATTTATCTACCTTATAAGGAGCCATTCCATAGCACCTGGATTTCGGTAAGAACACAACTATTCCATGACAGTATGTTTTCCTTTACTCAATGGATCTTTTAATGTGTTAGACATAACATGGTTTTTCTAACCCCAAAACATGTTAGAGTGAAAAAAAAAAAACAAACAAACAACAAAAATTCACAACTGAGAGATTCCAAGATTATAAAATTTGACACTGGTTCAAACTGTCTACAAAAAAGTAAAACCTGTATGCACGCGCGCGCACACACACACACACACACACACATACACACACACATACACACGCACACATATTGTAATGATCTCCTTGACTGCTATAGTTCCTCTACAATTATATAAAGTCTGCAACATCTAGTGAAAGTCAAAGGTTAGTATGGTGGTTTGAATGAGAATGGGCCCCATTGACTGACTCATATATTTAAATGCTACTCACCACGGAGTGGAACTATATAAGAAGGATTAGAAGTTGGAGTAAGCCTAGTGTTAATGGACTAGGTGTGCCCTTGTTGGAGGAAGTGTGTTACTGGGTGTGGTCTCTGAGGTTTCAAAAGCCCAATCTCTCTGTCTCTCTGTCTCTGTCTCTCTGTCTCTGTCTCTCTCTCTCTCTCTCTCTCTCTCTCTCTCTCTCTCTCTCTCCAGCCCCTCTCTCTTTCCAGCCTACAGACCAATATGTAATTCTTAGCTACTGCTCCAGTGCCATGACAACAATGCCATGCCTGTCTGCATGTGGCCATGTTCCCTGCCAGGATGATAATGAATTAAGTCTCTGAAAATGTAATTAAGCCTCAATTAAATGTTTCCCTTTATAAGAGTTGCCTTGTTCATGGTTTCTCTTCCCAGCAAAATAACAAGGAGTAAGACAATTAGTATTTTGCTACGAGACTTTACAAACTTGTGATATGATTGGTTTTGGTTTCTGAATATCTGACACATATTTATAAAATTATGGTAAAAATTATTCTGCCCTCCCCTGCACACACACACATTCATATCTAAGGCTAAAGAAATATTGAAGAAGAGGAAATAAGGGCAAAGGTTTTGGGAGATCAGTTGCTATGACATTGTATCTCTTAGCGATAATAGAAGCTAACCCATAAAGTCTCACCAACGTAACTGCCCAAATGTGAGCTGAAAAAGAGTAACCCCCAACAGACATGACAAACTGGACAGAGAAAAGCCTACAAGGCCTTAACCCTACACAAGACTATTGGCACCTGAGGAAAACAGAAAGGAGGAGAGGTGGTTTTCCTCAGAGAAGAGCATACAATTTGATTTTCCAATGCCAAATTATCAGTCCTAAAAACATAAATACACACAGCATTATATAAACTGGACAGGTTATATTTAGGAACATACATGTGTATGTGTATATGATGTATATACATGGAATAACAACTATTGTAAGAAAAGGTCATGAATTTGAAGATCAGGGAGAGGTATATGGAAGGATTTAGAGTGAGGAAAGGGAAGGAACAATGGTGTAATTATATTATAATACAAGAATTAAAAGATAATTTAAAAATGGCTATTAGCAAGGAGATGGAGAGACGGTTCAGTGGTTAACAGCACTGGCTATTCTTCCAGAGGACTCAGGTTCAATTCCCAACACCCACATAGTGGCTCACAACTGTCTGCAACTCCAGTTTCATAGTAATTCTCAATGCACTAGACATGCATTTGCTGGCCAGACATATATGCAGGCTAAAAATCTATACATGTATAAATAAATAAATACATACATAAATACATAAATTATAAAATAGTATGCTTTAATTCTTTTAATTCAAAGTGTATATTCAAGTTATTTTTAAGAACAGTTAAAAGTTAATGATAAGTATATGATACATAATTCTGAAAGATCTTCTAGCAAATAACATGAAATATTAATTCTAAAATCAATACTTCCTGCTTGAACCAATTTGGCTTTCTCTGTTTAATTCCACTGTTGGTGTGTTTTTTCAAGTCATATCAATTCTACACTATTTCCTTAGCGTTTTGGCTTTGATATTTAAAATAAAATATTTGGCAATTCTTCTTTGAGAACCCCATATCCTCATGCTCAGGTGTGTCTTCCCCTAGGCTCCAGTGTGTCTTTCTTCCTGAGTACCTTTCTTTCTCTGAATGCTAGCACTTAAAATCAAATGAGAATCTCTTAACCAACTGACTCTGCCTCAGAAAACATGTTTAAATACATTGAATGATTTGCTTAATTGTGTAACACCTAATCAAGTCTTGGGACTTTATTTTCTTAAGTGCTTTTCTTTGTTTATTTGTATTATTCTGAAAGCTCCCACCAGAATATCCAAGCATGTAGGAAAGCAGATGAATTCAGTAATCCCACCAATAGCTGAGGCACTGTTAGCATTTGATAGTTGCTGGGAAAAAGAGGTTTAGTGGTTTTCTTTCTTGTTTGTTTTCTTTTGTTTTAATGATGCGACCCCAGCTAGACTGACCAGGCTCCAGACCAAGTGCCAAACTATTTGGTAACACAGACTAGACTCCACAGAGAAAGTAGGGCATAATTTAAAAGATGCTATCTCAAATTTGAGAGAAAAGATAGGAGGGTAAAAAAGAGTGGTAAGGAGAGGAGTTGTGTGTGTATCTGGGGAGGGTGGGTGACTACATTCAAAATGTACAAAAATATCAGTTTAGAAATATTGTAACAGAAATTACAATGCTTATTTAACAAAAATAAAGGGAGTTTCATCTTTCTGTTAAAAAATGGTGATTATCTTTTAAGGAATGAGGTTGAGACAACAGTGATTTCAGAATTTATATAAAAGACATCAGTGAAAGTGAGGTAAGATTCAAAGTCCATGTAATGTGAGGCACAAAACAATAGGAATTAAAGGCCATAATATCTAGGAAATATGAGTTATCCTGTAATATTTTTTCCCATGAGATTTTAGACTCAGCCAGAAAAAGCAGAAGTCTAACATCATTTATGTCTTCTCTCTGGGCTACAGTGAGTCATGTTCGAATGTATATTCTTGTTTATTCTTTATTACAAAAGAACTGTTATACATCTGGACATTTTTGAATTTTATTTAACAATTTTTGATGTGACTAGCTGATGTTAGACTTCTCAGTTGTGATCCGAGTCCAACTGCTCTTGAGATGACATCCTACTCTGTAAATAGGCTACTTACTCTGTAAGTACAGGTCACTACAGTGTGCTGCCAATGCACTGACAGCTATGTTGAATTTTCTAATGCAGGCAGTTTTAAAATATTTCTGAAAACAGCCCATTTTCAAGTCCCTGGCAACTGGTTTATT
This sequence comes from Uromys caudimaculatus, assembly GCA_028551405.1. Lineage (NCBI taxonomy): Eukaryota > Metazoa > Chordata > Mammalia > Rodentia > Muridae > Uromys > Uromys caudimaculatus. The sequence continues at coordinate 1,763,300 of CM052720.1, read as the reverse complement.
AGAAAACATGCTGCTAGTTGTTTCAGTCTTTTCATGTTTTTGGTATTTCTGAAGTATTTTTGTCCCAGATGTTGCAATGAATAAATGTTTCATTTTGTCAACATGACTCATAACTGATTTCTGTGTTGTCTTTAGAGAATGATGAACGCTTTTGTATTTCTCTCTGTGAAAACTTTACTTCTTCAATCAGTCTCTCTGGAACTATAAACTTGGGAACAAAAGGAATGTTTCATACATGTTCTTCTCCATCAGTGGGTTCTGAAGTTGGTGGCTGTGCTTCATACACTTAAAGTAGAGAATACACTGTGTTCATTTTACTAAAAGGGACCAAACACAGCTTTCTACATAACTAGCATCAAGACGCAGTTTCAAAACACATTACCTTCAAGGCAGGAGGAAGAATCCATATAAGAGCCTACACAATAAAAGAGCTGGCACGCAAGGCCATGTCCTCACTGCAAATTATTCTCTACAGACAACATCTTAATTCACTGGTTCTTTCAGGTTTCATGGGGTTTTTTTGTTGTTGTTGTTATCCGTCAACTTTGACATCAGATGCCTAATATTTGACTCTGGTACGGTCTTATTTATTTCCTTAAATTGGAACATAGGAGTTTCTCCCTCTTCACTATCACATTCCATTTCATTATTTCAGTCACATTATTTCTAATAATTAATCAATTCTAATCGAGCTTCCAACACTAGAATATATCCTCCTAATATGTATCACAGGACTACTACCTGTCTGAGAGGTGGTGAGATACTACAATGGAGGTAGAAACACATTCTGCACCAAAGCTGTAATCTCAGTATGGAGGAGGAACTAAAAGTAAAAGGAAGCAACTAAGATGTAGATGTAAAAAATAATAGCTAAACCATACATGATCTACTTAAATAGACACTATTTAATATTCAATAAAATACTAACATTGTTCAATTGTTCCACGTGGCTAATGAACATATTGAGGTGCAGGTGAATTAAAACCACATTTCTAGTATTTGTGTGGATTTAAATTATATCTGCAAAGACATAAAGCTAAGAAAAAACAAGCAGAAATATTTAGTTCCTTGAAAATCATAGATTTCATAGAAATTTCGAGTTACTAATTTCTGAGGATTCACTTATTTTTTTATTTAATACTTTATTTACATTTCAAATGTTTTCCCCTTTCCAGGTCTCCCCTTTGGAAACTCCCTATCCCATAGCCCCTCCCCCTGCCTCTATAAGGGTATTCCACCACCCACCCACCCACTCCTGTCTTCCCTCCCTGGCATTCCCCTATACTGGAGCATCTAACACTCACAAACCCAAGGGCCTCTCCTCCCACTGATGGTCAACAAGGCCTTCCTTAGCCACATATGTGGCCAGCACCATGGGCCCCTCCATATGCATTCTTTGGTTGGTGGTCCAGTCTCTGGGAGCACTGGAAGGCCTGACAAGTTGACACTATAGCTCCCTCCCCATGAGGCTGCAAACTCCCTCAGCTCCTTCAATCCCTTCTCCAACTCCTCCATCTGGGAACCAACACTCAGTCCAACAGTTGCTGTGAATTGAATCATAGGTGTTCCGAACTTTTGGGCTAATATCCGCTTATCAGTGAGTACATACCATGTTTGTTCTTTTGTGACTGAGTTACCTCACTCAGGATGATATTTTCAAGTGCCATCCATTTGCCTGCAAATTTCATGAAGTCACTGTTTTTAATAGCTGAGGAGTATTCCATTGTGTAAATGTACCACATTTTCTGTATCCATTCCTCTGCTGAGGGACATCTGGGTTGTTTCTAGCTTCTGGCTATTATAAATATGGCTGCTATGAACATAGTGGATTATGTGTTTATTACATTTTGGAGCATCTTCTGGGTATATGCCCAGGAGTGGTATACCTGGGTCCTCAGGAAGTATTATGTCCAATTTTCTGAGATTCCGCCAAACTAATTTCCAGAGTGGTTGTACCAGCTTGCAATCCCACCAGCAATGGAGGAGTGTTCCTCTTTCACCACATCCTCACCAGCATCTGCTGTCACCTGAGTTTTTGATCTTAGCTATTCTGATTGGTGAGAGGTGGAATCTCAGAGTTGTTTTGCTATATATTTCCCTGATGACTAGGGATGTTGAACATTTCTTTAGGTGCTTCTCAGTCCTACGAGTTTCCTCAGTTGAGAATTCTCTGTTTAGCGCTGTTCCCCATTTTTTGATAGGGTTATTTGGATCTCTGGAGTCTCTTCTATTAGATTCAGTGTATCTGGTTTTATGTGGAGGTCCTTGAACCACTTGGATTTCAGCTTTGTACAGGGAGATAGGAATGGATCAATTTGCATTCTTCAACATGTTGATCACAAGTTGAACCAGCACCATTTGTTGAAAACGCTGCTTTTTTTCCATTGGATGGTTTTACCTCCTTTGTGAAAGCTCAAGTGACTGTAAGTATGTGGGTTCAATTCTGGGTCTTAAATTCTATTCCATTGATCTACCTGCCTGTCACTGTACCAATACCATGCAGTTTTTATCACTACTGCTCTGTAGAACACCTTGAGGTCAGGGATGCTGATTCCCCCAGATGTTCTTTTGTTGTTAAGGATAGCTTTTGCTATCCTGGGTTTTTTGTTGTTCCAAATGAATTTGAGAATTGCTCTTTCTAAGTCTATGAAGAATTGAGTTGGAATTTTGATGGGGATTGCGTTGAATTTGTAGATTGCTTTTGGCAGGATGGCCATTTTTCCTATATTAATCCTTCCGATCCATGAGCATGGCAGATCTTTCCACCTCCTGAGGTCTTCTTCGATTTCTTTCTTCAGCGACTTGAAGTTCTTGTCATACAGATCTTTCACTTGCTTGGTTAGAGTCACACCAAGATACTTTATATTGTTTGTGACAATTGTGAAGGGTGTCATTTCCCTGAT
>CM052720.1:1739964-1754064 GCA_028551405.1 Uromys caudimaculatus | reverse complement strand
GGGTAAACAGATTATGACACGGAATCTGAGATCTAAATTTGTTCCTCATCGTAGTGTGGCAAGTAATTTCAATCACTTTTATTTCTCTAGGACCTAGATTACTACTATAGTACCAAATATCATTGTGCCATTTTGATTTTCTTAATCATTCAGATAGCACAAACATCAAGAGCCTCCCGTAGCTATTTCTGTTTCATTATCTTAAACCTTCATTATCTTTGCTCAGTAAGGCCTACTTGTACTGAGGGGAAAGTATTTAACTGGCTCCAACTGTATAACTTAGTATCTTCTCCCCACTGCTCAACCACCAAGTTTACCTCTCTTCTGTCTCCTCTCCTTTTATCAGTTTGGATATTATTAATCACTTTTCAGATAAAGAAAAATACAGTTTAAAAACATCATGAAATTACAGGGCAGCTAACTTTCAAATTAGTTTCTGTCTTAGTTTTTTATATCCTCGTGCTGGCAAGAAAGATGAAGTACAAAGCCTGTAAAGGCAGGGAAAAGAGAAGGCTACATACAGGGTACGGTGAAGGGAGGGAAGGCTGACATAAAGTGTAGAATCATATGGATTGGATTTCACCACTCCATCAGACACTCTATTTCTTATTTTCTATTTAACAACTATTTTGTTTTCACACATACAAACATAAACCTCTTATTGATGGTTAAGAAATTTAATGACAGGAGCATTTTATTTTAGTGGTTTATAAACTAGAGTTAGAAACAATATCAAGGTAGATTTCTCATGCATTATCTAGTAAGTCATCATTTGATTTTTTTCTCCTAGCTTTTCCTTCAGTGTTTCCTTTATTTGTAAGTCTTTTGGTAATATATCACATAATTCTACTTCATAATGTATAATTAAGAAGATAACATGAAAACATACATATACCTTATAATTTTATGGGCAGTTGTTTAGATTGTATTATATTCTTGAGTCAACAAAAGGCATGAGTTTGATAGGTAAGTTTATACAGATATAAAGTAAACTAAACTAGTAGTTTTCTACATGTGTGTTGTGTGTTGTGTGTTGTGTGTGTGTGTGTGTGCTTGTGTGTGTGTGTATGTGTGCATGCTATGCATCACTAGGACTTTGCGCAAGTCTGAAACATTCGTTTCTTGAATGAGGCTTTCTCTTCAGCTCTCAGTTGAGTCTCAAGCCTTTTAAGTGGGCCTTATTTATATCATACCACTTCCTAGACTGTTATTTTCCAATCATAGATTCCTTCTAGACATGCATTTTGTAACTTGAGTGACATTTATTTAATTTGGTCCAGACTACCTAGAAATACACTAAATTATTTTATCTTTATAAATTACATGCTTACCAAAAATGTAATTCAATGTAAAATTATCCACGAAGTTCTCCAAAATAATTAGATATTAAGAAGGGATATGCAAATGTTTATGAAACACTTAGGAATTTCCTTCAAATAAAAACGGGTTCTCTTAATTATTATTTTTGTTGTTTAAATTCATTTTATATAAAACACATTCTGATTCTATAAATTGATTTAATAAGATTTTAAAAATAATTTTATAGTAAATATTGTATAGTCACCCAAGCTTTAACTTAGTATTCATAATACTTATTTGCTTTACACATTATTTTAGTACATTTGCTTAGGCAATAATTGCCATTTAATCTTGGAAACACTTCAGATGACTTAACAACTATTTGTGATAATCCCTAAAGTAGACTCTGAAAAAAAAAAGTCCAAGAGTAATGCAGAAGACAGTTATTAAGAGAGAATCTCATGCAATCAAGAAATGCTGAGAGTAGAAATTGTCATCTGCAAAGGGTATCCAGTGCAAACTTGACAGTCCTGGAATCATAAGCCAACAGTTGACAAACAGAAGCCATGAGTTCAAGAGACAGCAAGAGGGCTGGAGAGATGACAGTGGCAAACAGAGGGAGAGAAAGGAGAGGTACACCAGAAGAGTTGCAGGGAAGGAGGGAAGGGAGAAGTAATATAATCATATTTTAATTTTTAAATGTGAAAAATTAATAAAGAATAAATTTTGGCATAATTTTTATCGAATGTACCAAGAATAAAAATTAAAGTATATTTTTTGGATTTTAAACTCTCAAAGGCTAATTGAACAATGTTCTTATACATCTGAGGGTGGGAACAAGAGAGAGCATTGAAACTCCTGCTTACTAATGGTCCATCACATAGAATTCACAAAAACTTCTTGGAAATTATTTTCAATCATTATAAAATTTATGAAGCAATTCATATAATTTTAATATTGAAAGTATGACTCACATTCTAATTTTTCATGTACAAATATTTTGACCTCCTACTATTAAGACAGTTCAACAACTTTCAATTCATAGAGAGGTATGTGTGTGTAGACAATAATTCTAGTGTTTTATCAAGCCTGGGGATAGACTATTGAAATGAACCTTCATTCCAAATGGCCCTTAAAAACAACAAATGAGAAGATGACTCTAACATGACTGATGATTTTCTTTGTAGCTCAATAATATAAAGGAGGGGAAAATGTGTGTTTGTCTAAGAAAGACATTTTATTTTTGAAGATATTCTCATTTGATTAGTAAGTTTAAAATTTTAACTACCTTTAAAGTAACAAAAACAATGTTCAAGCCAAGGCACAGTTTTGGTATTATATCCTTGACACTTTGGATTTTCCAATGCAGAGGATGAAGAGAAAATAACAAGCTAAGTCTTTTATTTCAGAACAGAGCAAAGTTTTTCTTTTGATTTGAAAATACAATATAATTACATCATTTCTTCCTCCCATTTCCTTTCTCTAAACCCTTCCATGTAGTAGGTTTTGTTTAATGTTGCTTGTATTACATTAATTTGGGTCCCCAAAATTGCAGAAGCATCCATATATCCACATTCAAGACACTGAAGAACCCTGCCCCCAGTTGGTTTGGATTGGTAAATAAAGTTGCCAGCAGTTAATGGCTGGGTGGAACAGACAGAGGCAGGACTTTTAGGATTCCTGGGCAAGAGACCTAAGAAGGAGGAAGAAGAAGGAGAGCCACCATGTCAGGAGAAGGCAGAAGAGAGGAGACACTGTGCCTGAGAAGGTGCGGGTCAGAGAGCTTAGCCCCTTAGCTGCCTTGTAGGAGCGAGAGTGGCTCCAAGAGGGTTGCCTGACTGGGTCATGGGCAGCAAAGATGTAATATAGATTTTAATAATTAATGACTTGGGAATATTGGAGGGAGGTGGATTAGCCATGTGGAGGTTAGGAAGAGGCCCAGCCATTGAGTTGTTTGAGGCATATAAAAATATAAAGGCTGTGTGTATTTGTTTTTTACTCTGGAACCAAGAACATTGGGGCGGGTACAAGGAACACGCAGGGGTCAATATGAGTAATTTAAATGGGTACTGCTATACTTCCATATATCACTCTTTTCTTATTTCCATCCATGGCCCCCATTTTTAGTTAATTGCTATTGTATGGTGTGCTCTTTCTTGAGGAAGACTGTTTCTTCCACTCTCAACATTCCTTAGTTGACTGTAGTTTTTATTGTAGGTTTGACACCACAGAACCATTTGAAAGGCAATATTTGAAAAGTCATAATCACCATGGGTTTAACCATAGTTTATTTCTAACCAGGTTCATAATATACATATAAATATAAAATACACACACAGAGATAGATAGATGATAGATAGATAGATAGATAGATAGATAGATAGATAGATAGATAGATAGATAGATAGATAGATTATGATCCTGGTGTGTGTGTGTGTGTGTGTGTGTGTATATATATATATATAGGCAGTGTATACATATATACACTGATTGTCAAAAAGATAATTTTACAATAACATAGAAGTTAGCAAGGAAATTGCTGGTTGTACAGTTTTCCTGAGAAGGAAGATGAATGGAGAACTAAAAGCAACCTGGAAGAAAATAATATTATTTGCAGCGTCTTTCCTGGGTATCTCATACAAACCTCATAGGAGTACGATTAGCCTTTCCTCTTTTTCTTTGATAAACATACTTTTGTGGAGCTTATATTGTTTCAGTGAAATAGATGTGAGAAATTACATAGTTATATATTCGCAAACAGAGAAGCACTTGGACTTGGTTCTTCAATGAACCAATCACCTGAAGAAAATTAGCGCACAGTGTTGTCAAAGAGCAAAAGAACCATTTAAACACGCCTTAAGGAAACTGCATTCACGGGAGATATAAAACTTAGAGGAGAAAAGGTCAGGAGAGTTTTTCATGCATACAAATCAGTAATGATGACAGACATCATGCCTCTTAGTGAATTAATGGCGTAATTTTTCTTTTTAACATGCACTGTTCTCACAACCTGAAAGACAGTAGCCATGGCCTTTGCCCACAGTTCCTCCCATATTCTTTAACCTTTTGACAAAATCTAGTACTAAAAGGGAAAATATGAAAGCTGTTTTATTTTATTCTCATCTAAATTTTGTCAAATATTTTAGTGCTATGTTTTTTTCCTTAGAAACACAACTAATATTTGAGTAAACAGGACTAGCTATTCTTTTGAAAAACTAATTTATAGGAAAAAAAACATTTCAACATTTTGAGGTCAAGTTGTAATTATATGGTTGCGTTCTTTTAAAACGTGCATTTAAAAACATATAACAGTCTCCTGCCTAATGTCAAATTGGGAACTTTAAACACATTCTGAGGTGCTGTTGAGGAGTGAATTAAGTAAAAAGTAGACAGTAACACTGCTTGACCTGAGAATATTGTATCCCTTCCTGGGAATGAGACACTATGTTAAGTCTATGATTAAGTGAACAGTGTCAATTTTCACTAACAACAACAATGTTCAGCTACTAGAAAGTAAGATGGTTATTAAGAAATTCACTCTCTTTTAAAATTTTATTTATCTACATGTTGTCCCCCTTCCAAGCCCTCCCACCCTCCACGAGCCCCATCACCCCTCCCATTCACCACTAAGAGGGCGCTCCTTTCACCCACTCATCCACTCCCACCTCACCCCTCTAGCATCCCCCTTCTCTGGAGCATAAAGCCTCCACAGGACCAAGCACACACCTTTCACCTAGGCCAGCAAAGGCAGTCCTCTGCTACATATGTAGTGGGAGCCAAGGACAGGCCCATGCATGCTTTTTGATTGGTGGTTTAGTCTCTTGGAGGTCTAGGAGGGTCTGGTAAGTTGATACTGTTGTTCTTCCTATGGGATTGCAAGCCCCTTCAGCTCCTTCAGTCCTTCCCTAACTCTTCCATAGGGGTCCCCAAGCTCAGTCCAGTGGTTTTCTGTAACTATCTACATCTGGCTCAGTCAGGTGCTGGTTGAGCTTCTTAGAGAATAGCCATGAGAGGCTCCATCTGCAGGCACAACATGGCATCTGCAATAGTGTTGGGGTTTGGTGCCTGTGCATGTGATGGATCCCAGGTTGGGGAGTTCTCTGAATGTCCTTACCTCCAGTCTTGGCTCCTTTTATGTCCCTGCATTTTATTTAGACAGGAACAATTCTGGGTTAAAATTTTTTAGATAGGTCGGTGGCCCCATCCCTCCACTGAGGGCCTTGTCTATCTACTGGAGGTAGTCTCTTCAGGTTTTTCTAGAAAAAAATTATTTGGCTTTTTCAGTCTGGCATGTAAAGACTGCCAGGTCTTTAGATAGATAGATGATAGATAGATGGATGGATGGATGGATGGATGGATGGATGGATGGATGGATGGATGACTAGACAGATAAAATAGTCTATGATAAAATTAACATTTTTTACATTACCTTCTTTCGTAAGGAATTTATGTCTATATGAAAAATGCCAGCAGGAAAACCACTTTAATGCACTTATCAATTACTGAGAATCATGTTATAAGTCAGATTAGATTTACATGTGAGATTATGTATTTCTCAATCAATATTCATGTATCTGAGTACAGAACCTCATATGTATTATAGAGGTTCTCCATGATCACAAAGAACAATAATTACCTAGACTACAAGAAGACTATTCATGTGCTGAGAAGGTAATTATAATTTTTCTATGATTGCATTCATTACATTGTAGTAAAGTTTCTAGAGTCAAATTTTTGCTTTGCTACAAGTTTACTTAGTCATTTGGAGATAATTTGACCAAGGTAAAAGGTCATTTGTAGTTATCATTTAGAAATTGAAGTAAATTTGAAACATAAAATAAAAATAATTTGACTATTTACTGCAAGGAAGTATTAACAAAAATAACTATGATAAGTATTCTTCTTAGAAGTGAGGTACAATGCTGTATTAATATTTTTAAAAGAAAAATCTTATTTTTAATGCATTCACTAATGGTTAATTCTTTGAAAGTACAGAGCAAATGAAATACAATATTTTTTTCATTGTGATCCTTCATGATCAGAACATAAGAATTCTCTGTTGATGTTATATTTTGCAACAACTTTCCTTTTAAAATTAGTATTTTAAAAATAACAATGTATTTCTATCATGTTTGTCCCATCTGGCAAGTACATTGAGATCCATCTCTCTTGCCCTACACACCCAACTTTGTGTCCTTTTCTTTTCTTAAACAAATAAAAATAAATCATGTATTAGCTCTGAATCCTAACACATGTGTGTTTCATTTGGAATACTTCTCTATAGTTCTTTTTTATGAATTTACATTAAATCAATAGCTTGTATTGACAACTATATTATCATCAAAGCATAAACAAACGACCTTTGATTCCTTGCTTCAGAATGATTTATCATTTATTTCCCAGGGAAATGGAATATAGGTAAGGATAAAAGCTATTTAAACACAGTTCTCTCTTTTAATGCAAATTATTATGTCATGCAGTTTATTTATATTGTGAATACATAATCAGGAATGACACACTTAGCATATGGCCATGAATATTACTCTCTAGATTTCATATTAAACTTATCAAATTTTTTGTATCTCAAATCATGAAATCAAATTCAAGACACAGATGGACACAACATAAGTTTGGAATGGCTTTTAAATATTTTTAGAGGAATTTTTTCTATTTTGGCAAAGTATTTACTACAGAGTGAGTGGCTTCTATGATTGTATTAGATATATTTTGAAGAATGTTGCTTTGCTAAATTATTCTGAAACTCAAATTACATTCTGAAAATTTTCAATTTGTCAATGTTTAAAATAGTAAATATTAGCTGTGTTTATAAGTATGATTATAAAAGTCAATATAAAAAAAGCAAGCTTTTCTCTTGTCAATTATAACACTATAAATTTCTGTCTCTACAGAGAATTCTGGTGAATATGACAGTCATCAAGTTATCAAGACTCTTTGAAAAATGTCCAAAAGGGACACTGCTAAGGTACTATCCACTGACCAGGGTTATCAATAAATACCAGTGGGCACTAAGGTCAAGTTAAGAGAAACAGTGAAATAGATGCTTTATATAACATTTATCCCAAAGCTAAGAAGCAAACTATAAATACACTTACATAAAACATTTTAAAACTACAATGTAGCAGCACAACACCTGCAACTCCAGCACTTGGTAAGTAAAATCAGGAGGATAAGAAGTTGGTAGCCAACCTCAACCACATGACATATTAGAGGTCAGCTTATGCTACTTGAGATCTGTCTCCAAAATCAAATCAACCAATCAACCAAACAATACCACAAACAAACAAAAGAGAACCTTTTTTTTTAGTGTTTTCTCCAACAGTTTCATTTTCCCCATAAAATGTAGCAACATTTGCACTCAGATTCTTTTTTTTTTTTTTCCTGGATTTCTATTTTGGAAACATAATTCAAGCCTACCTTTGTATCACTAACAGTTCCCAAGAAATATTAAAGAGTATTGTAAATATTTTTCTCATATCTCTTATTTCACACCCTTATATCAAGAACCAAGGAATTTAACAAGAATCTCTCAAGTTTTTATGTGATAAAACTGAAACCATTAACGAATTGATTAAATTATTTAGTACTGGGCTACAGTGGTGAGCAAATCCTTTGAGCTCCCTGCTTTATCAGTTGTTCAGTAGAAAAGAGAACCTGTAGTCCATAAGCACACAGACAAAAAGGCTATGTGGATAGTAAAATAGGTAACAAGAAGACGACTCAAAGGGAGTGCTTCAGCATGAATGATTCTCAAGATGAGGAACAATGTGAGCAAGGAGACAAAGCAGCAAGGATCTATGTGGAGACAAAGGAGGAGGCATGATGCCTATCTAGATACACTATGAATGGAAGAGAAGAAACACTTTGAAATATTTGAGTAAAGTATGTGAGGCTGGTATCTTTCTTGTATTAAAAAATATAAAATTATAGAAATGATTCATTATAATAAAATGTGCACCTCTCTGGTAAGGAAGTAGTGAATCTTCTGAAATATGTTAAATAGTAATCCTATGATATTTTCTTTCCAATTTCTAGGAAAATAGAAAGTATGTATGTTGGGATTTTTGTTTGTTTGTTTGTTCATTTGTTTCTTTTTCTTTAAAGACATTACTTAACTCACAGATTCTATAATTGTTAGGATAGTAAGTTCAAGTATCTGGGATTTTTAAGAAGAGTCATTCACAAATATTCTATCTGTTGCATTTATTTACAACTCACAAAAACTGCCTTTATCATAAGGGCCTCTGAGTGTAAGGGGATGACTCATTTATTTTCTCCATGGTTTATGATGATATATATATATATATATATATATATATATATATATATATATATATATATATATCACAAGAAGTGAAGTATCATTTCAACCTGTCCAACAATGTTCACGACATCTATAGATGGAGCCCCATTATGGAGTATATTATGACCATGCTGCCCTTTAAATGTTTTCAATGATTGAATCCCTATAGACTGCCTTATCATGGTTACTATAAGACTGCAAAGCATTCCTTTGGAAAGTATCTAATATTGCAGGGTCTATGTGGGCACCTGAGCACCCAGAAGACTCAAAGTAAAGTGATATTCTCAGGAGTAGATAACTGGGTGAGTATAAGCTCCACATGTGAACAATGGATCTTTTAAATATTTTATACAGCTTAGTTATTATATAGATTTTATTTTATTTTGATCCTTAGTTTTAAATTTTGCTCAGAAATACCTAATATAATAAGGTAATAAAGGTCACAGAGTCCTCTCAGTCTTCACTTAAGCTAGACATGCCAGAGTAGATTGAGTTTTCATGTACATAGCACTAATACTCCAAAGTGCTACTATAAGGACAGTCACACTTTTTTCTTCACTATCACACTTTGAGTTATACCTCTTGGTCCCATTTGACTGATAAAATAATACAAGGTCGTATCAGCATCCAAAAACCCACAGGAAGTTAACTGTTTGCATAAGTCCAGACCTAAATTTGATACATCACTAGATAAATTATGGCTTTCTTGTTTCCCCAGAAGAAGGAATTTTCAATGCATTGTTTCTGAACAGACTTCATAACTAGGATCTATTAGTGGGCTCTTATTAGTTGCAGCATATTTAAAGTCATTCTGGTTCACTCAACCCACAATCAAATATATCTCACTGTAGTATTGTACTTGGGAGTTTGTTTTATGAACTTTTGCCTCTCAGGATAAAATCCCCATAGGCTAAGATAAGTTTCCTGAACTGACACTGTCTAGGCTCTCTTTCCCAACCACAAAATTATTGTATATTTCACCATTTTAGTCAAGCTCCTATGAGAGAGGAACTGAACATTTAATGGCAAAAATTCTCTGCCTTCCATCACAAAGAAGTAGCAGATGATTGTGTGCCATCTTCAACCCATGCCAAAACCTGAAGCTAAGTGATAAGAGACTTGCCAAGAGTCAGAAGCAGAAGTTTGAACCCTGCAAGCCAGTCACTACTAGAGCTATCCGCTTAAATACTTAGATTTTGCAAGGCCCAGCTACTCAGCTGGAAGGGTGACACAAGCTTAGCCACCTAATTATTCAAAGGAAATTTCTATCCCTTCAATTGTAAGCATGCTTCCTCATAGTGCCTGGAGAAAATGAAATAAAAGGACTAACGTAGCATGATTTGAGGATAACTACCTATAAAATCATACATGTGCAAATAAAGTAATAATTCTCTACATTCTACATAATGAGTCACATGTACTTTAAAAATGCATTAGCCATTGCTTTTATTTTTCTTCTTGATTTTAATAGTGTTAAAACAGAAACACAATAAGTAAGACAAAGCAAGCAAAACAACAGAACAAGGCAAAATCCTCCTGGTTAAGTAAGCGAATGTCTGTCCTGGGTTGAGACCCAAGATTCTAGTTGGGTCAAGTTTTTCAATTTCTCAATAAATCATGTCTAAATAAGTGCCCTCTTAAGTCCTGCTAAGGCAATAGGCAGAACAACTAGTACTTTAATGAGATAGTGTACTTTTACTTTCCAGAATTCCTACAGCTAGTTCAGTAGCTTACTAGGCCACAGTGATATAGTTTCCTAAGTCAGCCTGGTTTTGTTAATATTCTTCATCTCTTTACTTAGAGAAAACAAATGTCACTATAAGTTGACTCATTGTCCCTTTCTATGTATCAGGATAGTGACAGCAGAATTCAACCAACACTTTTTCTTCGAATGTCAAGTGGTCCATCAACCCACAAAATGTTCTATGCTTCTACAGTACACTCACTTCCCACTTTCCAGGAATGTATTTTCACTTGTATGTCTTCTTAAATATTTGGCGCTCTGCACAGGTGGATTAAGTCTCCAGCCAGAAGCCACAGACATTAAGTGAACTTACCAACACCAGGTATGGAACATCTTGCTATATTTTCAGTAGAAAAGTCAGGATATAGGCTTATATCTGTTTCCTTGGTTTCTTCAAATCTTGTAGTATCTATGATATTCTTGGTAGTTACGGTGCTCAAGAATGCACAACTTTAAAATGGAGTCCATGGCCCCTTCATGTGGCCTGAGTAATGGGATTCCTTTATTAGTTCTGGAACTCACCATAAGAGGTGGGCTTTAAAACAGACACAGCAAGGATGACAAATGTTTTCCTCCGATTTTAGAATATCATTGACTCAAGCTGTTGACCCTATGTGAACCTAAACAAGACACTATACTTTAAAAATGAATAGATTTATATAATTATACTATTTCTATAGATATTCATTATTGTATTTTTCAATTGACTGTAGCTAATCTGTTACTTTTCTTACTAAGCTGTAAACTATTTAGGTGTGTTATGTGTGTATGTGTATGTGTATGTGTATGTGTGTGTGTGTGTGTGTGTGTGTGTGTGTGTGTGTGTGTGAGAGAGAGAGAGAGATGTGTATGTGTTCCTCTTTTCTCCACATAATCTGCTATTGCATATTTTATATAATTATTTACAGAATGAGCAAATATAAATAGTACACAAAACATTTTTATAAAGGCTTGACTTGGTACCATTTCAGCATCTGGGCTGTTTAATAATTTTACTTTTCTCTTCTGGTTCAATTTGGTCACAGGGTATTCTGAAGATTAATGAATAAAATATTTATGAGTTCTTTTAGAAAGGCAAATGAAAGATCAACATAATATTTCCTCTCTGAATAATAAAGCAAAAGAATTCCTAATATCCCTTAGGCAAATTCACCTAAAACTCCTCATTTCATTTTGTCTGGAATATTCTTTTGATTTATTAATGTGGATTTAAAGAGGACTGGTCTGAGCACAGTTTGGAAATTAGAGCATCAAAGTAGAATCTTCCACATTTCTTAAAACTTTATATCTCACACATGCATAGACTATAGTTTTTAAAATTAGGCTTCTCAAATCCCTTTTATTATTCATATTAATTTACTCACTTATTACTGGAGCATTAAAGTAAGCAACTATGTATGTTTTTGTGGAGAACCTATGCATTTGCATTCATATTCATTTGCAATATTGTACAAATAGAGTATCAAGACTGTGAGAATAATGAAGTTTACTCTGAGCGGAAACAGCACACTGATAGCATTTGGCTTGTACTAAATGGCTGCCTTTTATGGAGAAGTCACTATGTGCCAGATACCACCTTTGAACTGTATAAATATGACATATTTAATATGGAAATTTACAGTATGATCCAGTCATTATGTTTCCATTGAATAGATGAAATGACTGAGACTTTGAGATACTAAAAAGTTAATGGAAGTTTAGAGAGAAAGTAATTGCAGACTTTGGTTTTTATGGCCAGATTTTGATCAGAGAACTATTGCACTAAGACAGAAGTACAATATATTTATAGACATACAACAGGCTTACAGTATCTAAGTTAAACTCTATGCTTTAATCTTGTGTTCAATAAGAAGTGACTAGACATTTAGAAAAAAAAGTCACATACCTTCTTTACAACGGTGTATTTAAACTGAATTAGCCGATACAGAGTGTTATTGTGCTAATAAATACATTGAAATTGTTGTAGTTGGATATGGTTTTTGAAGTACTAGATTCAAGTTCAATGCACAATACATTTGAAATCTTGGTAAGAATTCTTCTTAAATAATCCAATAAAACACATAGACACAGACACTGCAGTGTTATTGCATATTGAAGAAAATAAAGTACACATTGATGTACTATAGTACATTGTGTCAAAATATTTACATAGGTAAATGCTGGATAAAAATAAGCCATACCAAAATAATTTAAAAACACTAAGTGATTTTCTAACATTTCCCGTTAGATACTTATTTATTTATTTATTGTTTATTTTGGGACACTCACAAAGTATGTAACTTCAATTTGACAAATGTGTCCAAGACATTAAAGTGTCTAAAGTAACAGCATAATGAGATTTGGAAATAGTACTCCTGTATTGATTTATCCTCTCCTCATGATTTTAAGGTATATGGGAAGAACCATGAAGAATACTCTACATAACTATGCCACAAAGAAGATGATATATCACAAACTTAGTAACTTTCCCTTGTCTTTCAGTAGTTGTCCATATATTTACCTCTTAAAATTTGCTACCCCAACTTCACATTCTGTAAGATCAAATTTTCATTTTCTTGTTATTTATCTACAAGTTACTGTTCTTGTGTACAAGCAAGTCCACGAATCCTTTCAGTTGTTTTTCTGTGAGTTCTGTATATTGTATGTGTACTGTGATCATGGATAAACTACTTTCTTTGTCAGTTTTTCTTTACCAGTTAACCAATAAGATCCTAGAGAAGAATCCCAAAATGGGTAGGAAAAAAAAATCATTGCTTTTCTTTTCACTTGTAATTTTATGTAGAAAAAAGAAAGAAAGAAATGAAAAACAGCAACTTGGGATGCTGAACAAAATTGTAAGTAGGATCTGCTTACCTTTTATCGTTCTAGATTCAATAATCTTTAGCAATATTTTAAAAATATTTTTGCCCTTAAATAAGCAACATAGCTATTGTAACAGAGCATTGTAACAACCATTATATTTTTTTACATAAAGGAATAATCACTTAAAACAAAAACTCATCTCTTTTTAACTTTAGATAAATTCTGATTATCTAATCTGCCAGTGAACAAAGGCAATTAGATGTAATAATAAATACTAATGACACAATGTAGGTTTTTAGGTCATCTCAGTTTTTCATTATCAGATTTAACTTTCAGTTTGGACCATCTGAGAAATCAATAGATTGTAACATGAAGATATATTGCTGCTCTATTCTTTATGCTACATATTTCATGTCACTAGATAAATCTTCTTTAAGGATAATGAAGGAAGGCTGTGTTTATCACTTCATTACACACTATAAAATATCTCGTACAAATTTTCTGTCATGTTTGACTGTATTGCTGACTTCAAGGTCTTTTTCTTGTCATCATGACAAGAATAAAACCAACAGTTATAAAATGTATGTTAATAACTCTTTAAAACAAACTAAGAAGTTAGAAAATACCTGGAACAAAACTTTCTGTGGTAAAATTTCTGGTCAAAATTTGAAATTCAGTCTTCCCATAGGCCTCAGTGCACAGGCTAGCCCAAATGGAGTCACTTACTCTACATGATTGTACCCAGCATTTAAGCAGCTAGATACAGTCACAGAAATGGTTGTTTTCTGGACACCAGGAGTCAGTAGCCAACGAGCGCCGTAGAGAGGGGGAAACCTCTGCCTGGGACACCAGGAGTCAGTAGCCAAGGAGCGCCCTAGAAAGGAAATCTCACAGGAACTTGGAAGGACCGTGAGTGGGGTGGAGGGGAGCAGCA
>CM052720.1:1670918-1739464 GCA_028551405.1 Uromys caudimaculatus | reverse complement strand
TGGGGGGTATACAAAGAGGAGACTCAGAAAAGGGGAAACATTGGAAATGTATATAAAGTATCAAAAATAAAAAAGGAGGAAAAAAAAAAAACAACTACAACAACAAAAATAAAAAAAAATAAAAAAAAAAAAGAAATGGTTGTTTTCTATTATTTCATTTGTTTGTGTTTCACTTTGGATTTGTTCTGAATACATCATATTGTAATCTGTCTGAATAATCAGAATTAAGACAATTCTCTGCTTTGATAATACATAAGTAGTTTGAAGTAGCCTGTTGTGCTGGTTAGTCTTATGTCAACTTGACACACAAAGGAGAATTAACTGAACAGAGGGAATCTCAAATGAGAGAATTCCTCCATAAGATTTGTCTGTAAGACATTTTCTTAATTACTGATTAATGGGGGATGATCCAATCCATTGGAGGTGGTGGCATCACTGGGCCGATGATCCTAGGTTCTTGAAAGCAGGCTGAGCAAGGCATAGGGAGCAAGTCTATAAGTAGCACCCTTTCTTGGCCTCTGAATTAGCCCCTGAATTCAGGTTCCTATCCTGTTTGATTTCCTGTCCTGAGTTCCCTTGATGATTGTCAGTGACATAGAAGTGTAAGTCAAATAAATCCTTTCTCCCCAACTTGCTGTTTCAGTCATGGCATTTCATTGAAGAAACAGAAACCCTAAAACACCAAAGGTTAACTAATCAGAGGTTTTGTTTGTTTCCCGTTGTATGGCTCCTTAATCTTACTTTACAGGTCTACTGCTGTACTGTTGCCAGCCAGCCTCCCTTATCTTCTTTTGTAGAGTATAAGCCATTCGTGCTAATCGATTCCAAATAAAAGCCAATTAACTATATATTGAATCATTGTAATATTTTTGTTAACCTTGATTATTGCTTGTTTTAAATATCATGGACCACAATAAATTTCTATAAAATAAATTGTTGAAAGAAGGGAATCAGATACAAAATTGTGAGACTGTAAACAATCAGAGCTAAATGTGCCAACAAAGATAGGAGATATAGTCTTCTACTATTTCAAGTCTTTCACATTGTATATTCATACTAATATTGTCTTCTCAAACATATAAAATTGTTGTAGAAAAGTATAATTAAATTATTATTTTGTCACTTTTAAACATTTATATTCTGGGGGGTTTGTGGATGTGAGATTTATCAGCTTTTTCAAAAAGCTTTTAGTGATTGCAAAAAGTCACTTAATTTGATCTATTGAACAGAAAATCATTGTGAACAGTCTCCATTTAATTGGGAATTTTAATCTTAATTCTTATTACATTGACGAAAGACAGCTACAGCTAATTAAAATGAGTAGACATAAGCAAGGATAGATAGCAGTTCTAAAAAAAATAAGCTTGTCTTCTCATGTACTGCTTTTTTTGTGTGTTTTCTCTTTCTTCTGACTCTACTTTCTCACAATTTGGTACAGTGATACTCTTACGCAGTTAATTTCATGCTGTGAGTCATGTAGAGGAAATGTTTATTTTTAATTTAAGACAATTAAATAATAAAAAGAAATTAAAAATAATTTTGTTTCAGACCCTGAGACAAGCTACAGAGGTGCATATTTTATATATCAAATCAGCCCTGGCCTCTAGATTATCCCAGCATCCCTCAGTCCCTTCCTGGCATACCAAGACACCACCAACCCTCAACTTTCTAGCCCAGAGAGTGAGCCGCCCTTCTCCCAGAGGCTTTTCCCTATACAATCCAGACATTTTCTCTCTCTCTCTCTCTCTCTCTCTCTCTCTCTCTCTCTCTCTCTCTCTCTCTCCCTTTTACTCCCCCTCCCCTCTCTTCCTCTTCTCTTCTCTTCCCTCCCCTCCCCTCCCCTCCCCTCTTCTCCTCTCCTCTTCTCTCTTTCTGTATGGGTCCTTTCTCTCTTTCTCTCCTCACCCACTTATGGGTCCTTTCTTTTTCTCCCCATGGCAACTCCCCTGGCCCCAATCCAAAAACAGCTTCCCCATAAACCTGCCTTCAATACATTGTAATCTGTCTTAAATTGGCTTATTTCACCAGTGGAGAAGTAACCTACCAAAAAAGTCTTGGCTTGTTACTAAAGAAATGTTTTTTACCATTTGAATTTGAACTCACCACTCTGGTGAACATTCACAGAAGTTTCTGCACCAAATGAGCAAAATACTTGGGCCTCAGAGGTGGCATTATCTAGTTTCTGTTTCCTAAACCCCTTAATCTGTTAGAAAAGGGTATGAAAACAAACAGAAGTATTATAGTTAAATTTGTCTCCATGAGGTTCCCTCCTTTCGGATAACTCTAGTTTGTGTGTCAAGTTGATAGCCTATCAGGCTACTTCAGGCTACTTATGTCTCTATGATCAAAGCAGAGAATTGTCTTTATTCTAATTATTCAAACAGATGACAATATGATGTGTTCAGAAAGCAAAGGATAAAAAAAACATATTCAAAATGATTGCATAGTTAATCATATGTAAAGTACATAAAGGAAGGATTGCATTTACAAAGTATCTGGAGGATTCAACTAATTCAAAAGAAAGGCAACTAGATCATCTCAAATTTATTGTACTGTAGAAGTGTGTTTTGAAAAGTGTGGGAAGAAAAGTATACCATTGACAAATTTTATAACATTGAGTGATCCATGGGTGCATTCTCACTAGTATTTGTGGGCAAACTGGGATTACTGGCCAGGTTTTCTAAGTTGTATCTAGACTATTAGAAATTTTAATCAAAGTGTTTCCACCAGATTTAGTTCTATTAAATGAAATTACTATAAATTCAACAAATAAATAATAATAAAACCATCATAAGCCAATGGGTCTAACCTATAGTAACTGCTCAAAGCGAATTTTCAATTGAGGGTAATTCTTCATTGATTGCAGAAGAACACTTAACAGAACACTGAGGGAAATGGCAGCTAATTATACAGTGAAGGATCATGATGATTTTGCAGGGAGCAACATCCACAATTGGAGAAGCACAAACAAATGTGATCCTTTAACAGAGAATGAAAAACAGACAGAGTACTGCAGCTAGAGCTCATGTCTGGGAAGCTAAGAGCTTCCAAGATCCTATATGTGGCCATACCTATCAATGATAAGACCAGTGCTAACACTGGAAGAAAGCAAAACTGCAGAAATGGTCTTGCTTTTAATAGTCCTTTAGATAAATAATAGTTATCCTAGGATGACAATTAAGATGCTAACTCATCCAGAAGAAAAGAAGCATGAATTCCATTTATTGTTTCCTTTTATAGTTCTGACATAAAGAATGTAGAAGTCTAACATTATGATCTTACGAGGTGGCAAATGACTATGATACTGATAATGACAGGCCTTGTTTCAAGGACCAAGAACTTTGCTGATAATTCTATTTTCATGGACTCATGGGGGCAAGGAGAGAAAAAGAAATACATAAACACTGTGATCTCATGAGGGAGGAATGCCAATGCCATATTGCCAGGCTACAATTCCTTTCATTTTCTGATTCACGTCATCTTAATTTCCTGGCTCTATTCATCCCGGAGGAAAATGAGTGTTGCTTTCCTCTCCTACATGTATAATGACTTACTATAGAAAATATGCTTGAGAGAGTAAGTATTAATACAAGGCTTTAGTATACTGATTTTAATCCATATCTAACAGAGAATTTTTTTTAAAAAATCAATTGTGTTTTATATGAATAACTACTCTTGCATACTAAATATCTTTTGGGCAGGGATATATAACAGAGTACTTGACTAGTAATCACAAGACACTGGATTTGATCCTCAGCACACCCAAATTTGTATGTTTTTTATATTATAATAATGAAAATATTGCATGTATTTATATATTTCTCAACTTTTCAACATGAAGATTGTGAAAAAACAGCATGTATTAACCTTGGGAAAAACAAAACCTTTGATCACAAGCCTTATGTCTACTTTCAAAATATTCTATGGTGATACAATGTTTACCTTAAAGATATTATCTGAAAGGACCGAGGACTCAAAACACATGTATGAAGAAGTAATTATGAATTACACAGAAGAATTTTACACATTCCCTTAATTTAATATGCCGCTTGAAAAGTATTTCAGGACTCTATCAAAGAAATATTTGTTACAAGAAATTTTTTTTTTCAAATTCAAATTCTGGATATAATTCCTAGAATTTTCAATAAATTGGATATTTTCTCAGCAGAGCACTTCAATTCTACCTTGTACTCACTCCCACCTGTACATTCAAAAGATCAGACAGAATGAGAAGGGACTCTGGCTATAGAGAGAATGTACACATATGTTCTTCCCAATACTTACTTCCAATGTTCTGAAAAATTAATTCTTCCAAGCAACTCTGATTCTCCAGAAGAGAAGTCAATACATATTCTCCTGTATTGATATGTTTTCTAATGATTCACTCAAGTTGCTATAAGTCACTACACCATTCATTTCTAGTACCACATGTAGATACACTATGGTTCAGGAATAATCTGATAAAATAGGATAATGTCATGATTTCCATGTTGAAATCAACTTGTTAATTGTAGAACTACAAGCATAATTCTCATGATTCAATAGTGCTATGACTACAATGAAGTCTACTAACCAGCTTTACTAAAATAATTCAAAAGTAGTTTTCTAACATAGATGTTGATATATATTTTGCACTGCGGCCCCATGGGAAGACAAGCAGTCTCAACTGATCTGGACTCCCGAGATCTCTGACACTGAGCCACCAACCAGGAAGCATACAACAGCTGATATGAGGCCCCCGACATATATACAACAAAGAACTGCCTGGCCTGGCCACAATGAGAGAAGATGTACTTAACCCTCTAGAGACTTGAGGCCCCAGGGAGTGGGTAGGCCTGAGGTTGGTGTTGGGGGTGGGAGATGGGGACATCTTCTTGGAGACAGGGGGTGAATAGAGAGGAAGTATGGGATGGGGAGCAGTCAGAGGGCAGACAAGGAGGATGATAGTATACTTAAGTGACCCCAAAAATTCCACCAGAGAACTGCTAAACCTGATAAACAGCTTCAACAAAGTGGCTAGATATAAAACTAACTCAAACAAATCAGTAGCCTTCCTCTACACTAAGGAAAACAGGCTGAGAAAGAAATTAGGGAATTGACACCCTTCATAATAGACACAAATAATATAAAATACCTTGATGTGAAAGATATGTATGACAAGAACTTCAAGTCTCTGAAAAAAGAAATCGAAGACAATCTCAGAAAATGGAATTATCTCCCATACTAATAGATTAGCAGGAATAATATAGTAAAAATGGCCATCTTGCCGAAAGCAATCTACAGATTGAATGAAATCCCCCTCAAAATCCCAAATCAATTCTTCATAGAGGTAAAGAGAGCAATTTGTAAATTTATTAGGAATAACAAAAAACACAGGATAACAAAAAATATTCTCAAAAATAAAAGAACTTCTGGGGGCATCACCATCCCTGACCTCAAGCAGAATTAGAGAGCAATATTGATTAAAAAAACTGCATGCTATTGGTACAGAGACAGGCAGGTAGATCAATGGAATAGAGTTGAAGACCCAGAAATAAACACACACATCTATGGTCACTTGATCTTTGACAAAGGAGCTAAAACCATCCAGTTGAAAAAAGACAGCATTTTCAACAAATGGTGCTGGTATAAACTGGCAGTCAACATGTAGAAAAATGCAAACTGATGCATTCCTATCTCCCTGTACAAAACTCAAGTCCAAGTGGATCAAGGAACTCCACACGCACACACACAAAAAAAGACAAACAAACAAACAAACAAAACCAGATACAATTAAACTAGTAGAAGGAAAAGTGGGGAAGACCCTCAAACATATGGGCACAGGGGAAAAGTTCCTGAACAGAACACCAATGGCTTATGCTCTAAGATCAAGAATCGAAAAATGAGACCGCATAAAATTGAAAGCTTCTGTAAGGCAAAGGACACTGTCAATAGGACAAAACATCAACCAACAATTTAGGAAAATATCTTTACCAATCCTACGTCCGATAGAGGGCTAATATCCAATATATACAAAGAACTCAAGAAGTTAGACTCCAGAGAACCAAACAACCCTAAAAAATGGAGTACAGAGCTAAACAAAGAACTCTCAACTGAGAAATGTCGAATGGCCGAGAAGCACCTAAAGAAATGTTCAACATCATTAGTCATCACAGAAATGCAAATCAAAACAACCCTGAAATTCTGCTTCACACCAGTCAGATTGGCTAAGATCAAAAACTCAGGTGACAGCAGATGGTGGCAAGGATGTGGCAAAAGAGGAACACTCCTCCATTGCTGATGGGATTGCAAGCTGGTACAACCACTCTAGAAATCAGTATGGTGGTTCCAAAGAAAATTGGACATAGTACTACCTGAGGACCCAGATATACCACTCCTGGGCATATACTCAAAAGATGCTCCAACATATAATAAAGACACATGCTCCAATCTGTTCATAGCACCCATATTTATAATTGCCAGAAGCTGGAAAGAACCCAGATATTCTTCAACAGAGAAATGGATACAGAAAATGCGGTGCATTTACACAATGGAATACTACTCAGCCATTAACAACAATGCCTTCATGAAATTCCAAATGGATGGAACTAGAAAATACCATCCTGAGGTAACCCATTCACAAAAGAACACACATGTCATGTACTAAATAATAAATGGATATTAGACCAAAAGCTCAGAATACCCAAGATACAATTCAGAGACCATATGAAGCTCAGGAAGAAGGAAAATCAAAGTAATGATCTTTCAGTCCTTCTTAGAAGGGGGAACAAATTACTCTCGGGAGGAAATATGTAGACAAACTGTGGAGCAGAGACTGCCACACCTAGGGATCCATCCCATATATAGACACCAAACCCAGAAACTATGGCAGATGCCAAGAAGTGCTTGCTTACAGGAGCCTGATATAGCTGTCTCCTGAGAGGCCAGAGTCTGAAAAATACAGAGGGGGATGTTGGTGGCTAGCCATTGGACTGAGCACAGGGTCTCCAATGGAGGAGTTAGAGAAAGGACTGAAGGAGTTGAAGAACAACAATATCAACCAACCTTACCGCCCAGAACTTCCAGAGATTAAACCACCAACCAAAGAGTACACATGGAGCAACCCACGGATCCAGCCATATATGTAGCAGAGGATGCCCTTGTTGGGCATCAATGGGAGGAGAGGCCCTTGATCCAGTTAAGGCTCAATGCCCCAGTGTAAGGAAATGGCAGTGTAGGGAGATGGGATTGTAAGGGTAGGTAGGGGAGCACCCTCATATAAGCAGGGAGAGGGGGAAGGGATAGGGAGGAGAAACCAGGAAAGAGGATATTGGAAATATAAGTAAATAAAGTATCCTATAAAGGAAAAAAAGAAAAGAAGATTAAAGAATAAAATAAATTTTAAAAAAATCATAAAAATCCAGCACATATAAAAGTACATAGTTAAAATAAAATCTTAAAGTAGTTTATATTTTAATTATTATAACAGCATTACCTTCAGTCCCAAATTTTTACTTATCAACTTTGAAATGATAGTAAAATTGAATACTTGTGATATTTTAATGTTTGAGTTTATTTTACACCTGGCAATACTTTGGAGGAAATACTTTCATCTTAAGTTATTTAAGGATTTTTCTTTTGATAAACAACCTCAAATTTATTTTATATCAAAATCAAATGACTTGAATCACTCAACTGTTGCTTTATGTTTAAAGGAGTAAAAATTTCCACACAGTATTTTCTTAAGATTAAAATTAAAGGTTTTTTTAAGTTCCAGAAGCTATTTTTTATGATTAGAACTACAGAAACATTTTTCAATATTAAACTTACTCATGGTGTATAAATAATAACTACCTTTATTTCACTCCATACAAATTATGGTTACCAAATATTGTAATTTGAGGAAATCAAATATCTCTTTGTTTAATTCCAACTTTGCAAGCATGCTTTGCAGTGTCATTGAAAAAATTAATGGGAACATATAATTATAATAGAAAAATATTTTGTAGATATAAGTATAGAGCAAGTTTATGAATTTTACCTTTAGTTTAGTACTCATACAAATCAGTTGGTGTCTTCCGGTTTCCATCTTTGGTGGGAGACCTCTGCCTGGGCCACCAGGGCTCAATAGCCAAATAGCACTGGGAGAAAGTTAGCCTCCCAGGTGTGGAAAAGCCCGTGAGAGGGGGTAAGACAAGCACCACTGTCCAGGGGGACTCGCCCAGAATCCTTGGGACACAGGGACTGAGGAACAGCTGGGGGACGGAACCTTCCAGTTTCCATCTCTGACAAGAGACCTCTGCCTGGACCACCAGGGCTCCATAGCCAAATAGTGCCAGGAGAAAGCTAGACTCCCAGGAGTGTGGGCAAGCCTGTCTGCTCAGAGGGAACCACCTGGAATCCCCAGGACACAGGGACTGAGGAGTGGTCTTCTGGTTTCTTTCATTGGCCAGAGAGCAGATCCTGTGACACAGGACTCCATACTCAAATAGTGCCAGTGGAGAGCTGGTATCCCATAAGTGCCGATACACCTTCAAGCACAGGTAAGACCACCACCTCTGTTCAAATTCACTGGATCAATAGGGACCATTGCAGAGCCATTAAGACACAGGAATCAAGGGACAGCTGGAGACTAGATACTTTGTGTTTCTGTCTGCACCCTAGAGCTGACCCCTCTCCAAACCCAAATTCCTCTGAGAGAGAACTGGTCTTCAAGGAGTATTGACACCAAGGCTTGCAGAAGGGACAAGCAACAGTCAGAGAGAGTAAGACCAGCTAACACCAAAGATAACAGATGGTGAAAGGCAAGGGCAAGAACATAAGGAACCAAGGCTACTTGGCATGACCAGAACCCAGCTCTCCCACCACAGAAAGCCCTGGATACACCAACACACCAGAAAAGCAAGACTCAAATTTAAAATCACATCTTAAGATGATGATAGAAGATTTTAAGAAGGAAATAAATAACTCCCTTAAAGAAATACAAGAGAACACAAGTAAACAACTAGAAGCCCTTAAAGAGGAAACACAAGAATCCCTTAAAGAATTACAGGAAAACACAATCAAACACACAATGGAAATGAACAAAACCATGCGGGAACTGATAATAGAACTAGAAACAATAAAGAAATCACAAAGGGAGAAAACTGTGGAGTTAGAAAACCTAGGAAAGAGATCAGGAATCATAGATGCAAGCATCATCAAGAGAATACAAGAGATAGAAGAGAGAATCTCAGGTGCAGAAGATACCATAGAAAACATTGACACAACAGACCAAAAAAAAAAAAAAAAAAAAAAAAAAAAAAAAAAAAAAAAAAAAAACGCAAAATACAAAAAGCTCCGAACCCAAAACATACAGGATATCCAGGATACAATGAGAAGACAGTA
The DNA here is from genome assembly GCA_028551405.1 of Uromys caudimaculatus. Lineage (NCBI taxonomy): Eukaryota > Metazoa > Chordata > Mammalia > Rodentia > Muridae > Uromys > Uromys caudimaculatus. Next base: position 1,730,098 of record CM052720.1, on the reverse strand, counting down.
CCTGAGGATAATAGGTATAGAAGAGAGTGAAGATCTCCAGCTTAAAGGACCAGTAAATATCTTCAACAAAATTACAGAAGAAAACTTCCCTAACCTAAAGAAAGAGATGAACAAAAATATACAAGAAGCCTACAGAACTCGAAATAGATTGTACCAGAAAAGAAATTCCTCCTGCCACATTATAGTCAAAACACTAAATACACAAAATAAGGAAAGAATATTAAAAGTAGTAATGGAAAAAGGTCAAGTAACATATAAAGGCAGACCTATCAGAATTACACCTGACTTCTCACAAGAGACTATGAAAGCTAGAAGACCCTGGGCAGATCTCATACAGACCCTAAGAGAACACAACTGCCAGACCAGGCTGCTATACCCAGCAAAACTCTCAATTATCATAGATGGTGAAACCAAAATATTCTATGACAAAACCAAATTTGCACAGTATGTTTCCACAAACAGCCCTACAAAGAATAACAGATGGAAAACACCAACTCAAGCGGGGACACTACACTGTAAAAAAAAACAAAAAAGTAATCTTTCAACAAACTCAAAAGAAGATAGACACAAAACATAAAAATACCATCGAAAATAACAGGAAGCAACAATCACTATTCCTTAATATCTCTTAAGATCAGTGGACTCAATTCCCCAATAAAAAGACATAGACTGACAGACTGGATCCATAAACAAGACCCAGAATTTTGCTGCATCCAGGAAACATACCTCCATGTTAAAGACAAACACTACCTCAGAGTAAAGAGCTGGAAAACAATTTTCCAGGCAAATGGTCCCAAGAAACAGGCTGGAGTAGCCATTCTAATATCTGATAAAATCAACTGTCAACCAAAAGTCATCAAAAAAGATAACAAAGGACACTTCATGCACATCAAAGGAAAAAGCTACCAAGAAGAACTCTCAATTCTAAACATCTATGCCCCAAATGCAAGGGCAACCACATTCATAAAAGAAACTTTACTGAAGCTCAAAGCACACATTGCACCTCACACAATAATAGCGGGAGACGTCAACATCCCACTATCATCAATGGACAGATCTTAGAAACACAAACTAAACAGAGACACAGTGAATCTAACAGATGTTATGAACCAAATGGATTTAACAGATATCTATAGAACATTTCATCCTAAATCAAAAGAATATACCTTCTTCTCAGCACCTCATGGCACCTTCTCCAAAATTGATCATATAATTGCTCACAAAAAAAAACCCCTCAACAGATATAAGAAGATTGAAATAATCCCAGGCCTCCTATCAGATCACTATGGATTAAGGCTGGTCTTCAGTGGCAACAACAACAACAGAAAGCCCACATACACATGGAAGCTGAACAATGCTCTACTCAATGATAGCTTTGTGAAGGAAGAAATAAAGAAAGAAATTAAAGACTTCCTTGAATTTAATGAAAATGAAAATACAACATACCCAAACCTATGGGACACAATGAAAGCAGTGTTAAGAGGAAAACTCATAGCTCTGAATGCATCCAAATAGAACCTGGAGAGAGCATATACTAGCAGCTTAACAGTACACCTAACAGCTCTAGAACAAAAAGAAGCTAATGCACCCAGGAGGAGTAGAAGGCAGGAAATAATTAAGGGCTGAAATCAACCAAGTAGAAACAAAAAGAACTATACAAAGAATCAACAAATCCAGGAGCTGGTTCTTTGAGAAAATCAACAACATAGATAAACCCCTAGCCAGACTAACCAGAGGGCACAGAGACAATATCCAAATTAACAAAATTAGAAATGAAAAAGGAGATATAACAACAGATTCTGAGGAAATACAAAAAATCATCAGATCCTACTACAAAAGCCTATACTCAACAAAATTGCAAAATCTGGATGAAATGGAGAAGTTTCTAGACAGATACCAAACACCAAAGTTAAGTCATGATCAGATAAACCATCTACAGAGTTCCTAAAGAAATAGAAGCAGTCATTAAAAGTCTCCCAATCAAAAAAACCCCAGGACCAGAAGAGTTGAGTGCAGAATTCTATGAGACCTTCAAAGAAGACCTAATACCAATACTCTTCAATCTATTCCACAAAATAGAAACAGAAGGAACACTACCCAATTCCTTCTATGAGGCCACAGTTACACTGATATCAAAACCTCACAAAGACCCAACAATAAAAGAAAACTTCAGACCAATTTCCCTTAGTAATATCGATGCAAAAATACTCAATAAAACTCTCACAAACCAAATCCAAGAACACATCAATATGATCATTCACCATGATCAAGTAGGATTCATCCCAGGGATGCAGAGATGGTTCAATACCCAGAAATCCAACAATGTAATCCACTACATAAACAAACTCAAAGAAAAAAAACCACGTGGTCACTTCATTAGATGCTGAAAAAGCATTTAACAAAATTCAACATCCCTTCATGATAAAAGTCTTGGAAAGATCAGGAATTCAAGACCCATACCTAAACATAGTAAAAGCAATATACAGCAAACCAGTGGCCAACATCAAACTCAATGGAGAGAATCTTGAATCAATCTCACTAAAATCAGAGACTAGATAAGGCTGCCCTCTCTCTCCCTATCTATTCAATAAGTGCTTGAAGTTCTAGCTAGAGCAATTAGACAACAAAAGGAGGTCAAATGGATACAAATTGGAAAGGAAGAAATCAAAATATCACTATTTGCAGATGATATGATGGTATACTTAACAAGCAAATCAGTAGCCTTCCTATACTCGAAGAATAAACAGGCTGAGAAAGAAATTAGGGAAATGACACCCCTCACAATTGTCACAAACAATATAAAGTATCTTGGTGTGACTCTAACCAAGCAAGGGAAAGATCTGTATGACAAGAACTTCAAGTCGCTGAAGAAAGAAATCGAAGAAGACCTCAGAAGGTTGAAAGATCTGCCATGCTCATGGATTGGAAGGATTAATATGGTAAAAATGGCCATCCTGCCAAAAGCAATCTACAAATTCAATGCAATCCCCATCAAAATTCCAACTCAATTCTTCATAGATGTAGAAAGAGCAATTCTCAAATTCATATGGAATAACAAAAAACCCAGAATAGCAAAAACTATTCTCAACAATAAAAGGACTTCTGGGGGAATCAGCATCCCTGACCTCAAGCTGTACTACAGAGCAGTAATGATAAAAACTGCACTGTATTGGTACAGTGACAGGCAGGTAGATCAATGTAAGAGAATTGAAGACTCAGAAATGAACCCACACACTTATGGTCACTTGATCTTTGACAAAGGAGCTAAAACCATCCAGTGGAAAAAAGACAGCATTTTCAACAAATGGTGCTAGTTCAACTGGCGGTCTACATGCAGAAGACTGCGAATTGATCCATTCCTATCTCCCTGTACAAAGCTAAAGTCCAAGCGGATCAAGGACGTCCACATAAAACCAGATACACTGAATCTAACAGAAGAGAAAGTAGGGAAAACACTCGAATACATGGGCACAAGAGGAAATTTCCTGAACAGAACACCAATGGCTTATGCTCTAAAATCAAGAATCAACAAATGGGGCCTCATTAAATTACAAGGCTTCTGTACGGCAAAGGATACTATAAATGGACAAAACAGCAACCAACAGGTTGGGGAAAGATCTTTACCAATCCTACATCTGACAGAGGGCTAATATCCAATATATACAAAGAACTCAAGAAGTTAGACTCCAGAGATCCAAATAACCCTATCAAAACATGGGGAACAGGGCTAAACAGAGTATTCTCAACTGAGGAAACTCATAGGGCTGAGAATCACCTAAAGAAATGCTCAACATCCTTAGTCATCAGGGAAATGCATATCTAACAACTCTGAGATTCCACCTCACACTAATCAGAATGGCTAAGATCAAAAACTCAGGTGACAACAGATGCTGGCGAGGATGTGGCGAAAGAGGAACACTCCTCCATTGCTGGTGGGTTTGCAAGCTGATACAACCTCTCTGGAAATCAGTTTGGTGGACCCTCAGAAAAATGAACATACTACTACCTGAGGACCCAGCTATTCTACTCCTGGGAATATACTAGAAGATGCTCCAACATGTAATTAAGACACATGATCCACTATGTTCATAGCAGCCATATACATAATAGCCAGAAGCTAGAAACAACCCAGATGTCCCTCAGCAGAGGAATGGATACAGAAAATGTGATACATTTACACAATGGAATACTACTCAACTATTAAAACAATGACTTCATGAAATTCATATCAAATGGATGGAACTTGAAAATTTCATCCTGAGCGAGGTAACTCAGTCACAAAAGAATGAACATGGTATGCACTGACTGATAAGTGGTTATTAGCCCAAAAGATCAGAATATCCAAGATTCACTTCCCAGAAACCATTGGGCTGACCATGAGATCCCAGATGGAGGCGTTGGAGAAGGGACTGAATGAGATGTGGGAATTTGCAGCCCCATGGAGGGAGCAACAGTGTCAACTGGCCTGACCTCCTGATGCTCCTGGAGACTGGATCACCAACCAAAGAATACACATAGAGGGACCCATGGTGCTGGCCACATATGTGGCAGAGGAGGGTCTTGTTGGCCATCATGAGGAGGAGAGGCCCTTGGGCCTGAGGGTGTTAGATGCCTCAGTATAGGGGAATGCTAAGGAGGGAAGACGAGAGTGGGTATGTGGGTGGGTGGGTGAATACTCTCATAGAGGAAGGGGTAGTGGGGAGGGGATAGGGAGATTCCAAAGGGGAGATCTAGAAAGGGGGAAACATTTGAAATGTAAATAAAGTATCAAAAAAATCAGTTGGTGATGACTTATGAAATGTAGTTAATACCCAAGTTTTTAATATTTTTACACTTATCGCCATAATATGATCTATAAAAACATTCAATGATAATTATTCAAGCATTCATAACTCATAAATGTTTGGCAAAAATCCTCCATGTCCTAAAGAAAATCAGAGCCATATTTGACAGCTGAGAAAAAAAGGACAAAGATTTTAACTAATCTGACTTAGTAGGTGTGATCTCAAGTACTCATCAATTTACAAAAGACCATAGAAAGAAAATTAAATACAAATATCTACATATATTTTGTGCTATTTTCCCAGTGAAATAACAGTATCTTTGATAGAGTAAAGTACATAAAAATAATTAAATGCGACTTTAAAAAGCCTATCTGGTTTTGTGGTATGTATTATTTAACATTCTAATTAAAACAATTTAAATGATTATGTGCCAGATTAGCTATTCATTATAGCGTCTGAATCAACAAATAGGTTACACAAGACTGGACTCCTTCAAACTTTATTCATATTACATTTTCTAGGATTTGACTATGAATCTGTGAATATTGAGTAGTCATGAATCTTAGAATGAGAGAGATTGAGGTAGGTTTTTTGTTATATAAATACTTATATAATAGATGATATTAACAACTATCAAGATAAAAGAAAGGCTATTAGATGCATTGAAATGAGCATCCTATCTTGTTAAAATTTTGTTCTACATATGGTACTAAGTGAATATAATGATGTCCCCATACTTAGTGAGTGATCCTTCTATGCCTTTGGTGTTATTTTGGTGTTAATGAGAATGTAAATATGTCACTTGACTTTGGAACAGAATCCAGAAATTAAGATGTGTGAGAATTCTGAGTGCTTTTGAGAGAACTCCAAGTAAACAAGACAAGAGTCGTTGGACCTTGGTTTCTTAAAACAGAGAGTTGTTCTTGAAAAGGGTTTTCAAGCTTTTCCTAGGTGTAACATATAGGAGTGAACTTATTTTTTATTATTCATTATTGCTTGATGTTGTTTTTCCATTAAATCTTTAAACTATCCTTTATATGCCTGCATGAAAAAATTGTTTTTCTACATGTGGCTTCTCATAGAGATTGTATACAGATTGTACTCAAGAGATCTTTCCTCATGTGATCTTTATTAACCCTCAGAGTACAAACTGTCTGAGGCACTGAATATATTTGCCTATTGTGTGAGTCTGCCTCATTTATGAGCTTCATTCTTCCAGGTCCCACCACTCCTAAAGAAGTGACAAGTGGCACCTAAACAGGGACCTGAAGCCAACTCTGAGATAAGAGAGTGGGGACCCTCGTAGGCAGAGGTGAATAAAAATAATGGGACAGAAACCAAGGAAAACTTTGCCTTATGATGAACTAGTGCGTCTTTTTTTTAAAAAGAGGAACGCAGCATTAAAATCAAAATTAGAATGCTTGCAAGTTGCTTATGATTATAATCCCTGATTTCCAGAAGAAGAATATTTAGATAAAGAAGGTGGGATAGACTCTGAAAGAATTTTGAAAAGGCATATAAACTAGGGGGAGAGATCCTAGTTTGGACTGTTAGCAAGATATAGAAGGAAGATAAGGATGGTATCTTATCAGGAAGAGATGGCTACTTTCCTTGAATGAAAATAAACTGGATGATATGATCAAACCTTAAAATTGTTAAATAATGCAAAAAATTTTTTCTCTAGTCAGGCATAATTAAAAGTAAAAACAGTACCACTAACAACTATGTTATTCATGAATCCATCAACCTACTTACTGAAGCCTCCTTTAGATATGTGTTTTCCATTGGCTAAATATGATGATCTTGAAGCATGTGGTGGGGAATTTGATAGTAAATATAATCTTGAATCCTCTCAATTTTTTGATGAGGACTTAGAAGTGCCTATGAAAAGGCTAACTTTATAGCCTAAAAGAATGAGGGCAGAGCAGGGAAAAGTAATTCATTTACCAATTCCTCCTCAGTCTCATAAGCTTGGTGTTTCCAGTGCTATTTCAAAAACATAAAATAAAAGTGTTTATTAGGATTAGACATGAATATAACAAAATATTTTATAAAGATTTGTGTTTTCTATGTACCACTGCTTCACGTTGTTATGAAAGCCTTTGTTGGTGCTAGCAATAATATACAAGATTTGCCATCTAATTTTTATATAACTGCTAATATGGTTCTTAGCCCTTCCCAATTTCTTCAGTGAAAATGTGGCGCATAAAAAAGTTCAAAAACTAAGACTAGGAGTGGTCCTGGGAATGTCACATATAAAATGCTGACAGGTACTGGTAGATGGATATCAATAGATTATCAGTTGCATAATAATACATCCTTCAGCCCTCACATATGTTGTAGCTGTGGCTATGTATACTTGGATGAAAATTGATAAGACTTCCAGTGTAATTATATTAAAATTATACAAGGTCCCTCTGAGCCTTATGCAGGTTTCATAGGAAGATTCAACAATGGTATTAAGAAACAAGTTAAAGGGGAAATAAAATCAGTAGTTATTATTATAACAGCTGGCTTTTGGTAATTCCAATCAAAATTGTCAAGAAATAGTCAGACGAGAAAGAGAGGGGGCAGGCAGAAGGAGAGAAAGACAGAAGGCAGTGAGGAAGTACTATGGATTTTATGAAATTTTTTTAGAAATGTGGAGACCAACAAACAGAGCTGTTCACAGATACATGTCAGCAAAATGTTTCAACTGTGGCTGATCTGGCCACAAAGAAATTTTGAAAATTATTCTTATAAATAAATGAATGCTTAGAATCAGTGAGATCCTGGCTTATGCCCTAAATTCAAGAAAGGAAAACATTGAGCTAAGGAATGCCAATCTAAATATGATAAGGCTGGCGATTCACAGCCTAGCAAAAATAACAATACCAGTCAACCATTGGGAAATTGATTGCACCCCTCCCCAGACCCTTTAAAATAAGAGAGTTTAAATCCAATAGCCATAACATTTGTGCCACCTTCTGATTGCAAATCAATTTAGTCTTTTCTTACAAGCTGTGACTCAAGGAAGTACTACTATTGATATTCCTTGTCCTAAAAATATTGTCATTACCCATCTTCAATGTCTTTTTAAGTTACACACAGGATATTGGGAACCTATGCTGCCTAGAACAGTTGACTTTTATTGGGTCTCAGTATGTTATCAATGAAAAAAATTGTTCAGATAGGAGTCATTAATGAAGATTATATAGGAAAAACGGCAGTCATGATTACTGTGCCCCACTGATTAGCAATTTAAAGCAGGAGAAAAATTGCACAATTATCATTTTTGCTTTATGTAGCCACTTCACAAAATACGTGCTTCACAAGGAAGTATTTGTTGGTATAGATAAAGCTGCAGCTTTAAGTACTTTATTAAAGGAATGTAATAAACCACTATTGGATTTTAAATAGCAGGAAAAATTTTTACAGGATTAAGTGATTCTGGAGCTTATGTCTCTATTATAACAATAGAAGAATGATTCTCCAAATGGCCTGCAATGAAGGTAAATTCAAACCTAATAGGGTTAGGAACTGTGAGCTCTAAGAAAACAAAGTGCTACAAAATCATAGTGCATGGGTGCAGGAAGGCAAAATAGCAGTCCTACAGCCTCATGCTACCAATGTTCCAATAAATCTTTGGGGAAGAGACTTTCTACAACAGGTTAATGCAGAGGTCTATATCTCCACCTTTCATGCTACCTATTCTTCACAAGTACATTGACTAATGAGAAGAATGGGATATTAAAAAAAAAAAAAAAAAAGGACTAGGGGAAAAGTTGCAAGATATTATTGAACCCATATTCCCACAAGGACCAAACCATAAACATGAATTGGGATTTTCATAGGAGCCACTGAAAAAATTCCATCTGTAAAAATGACCTAGGAATCCAATCTAAGGCTGTCTGGACACCTCAATGGTCCCTTTTAAAGAAAAGTTCAAGGCTCTTCACTAGTTATTCAGTGAGAAGTTGGAGAATGGGCATAAATGACTCTCTTTTTCATCCTGGAATTCTCTTGATTTTTTTTTTTTTAATTAAAAATAAATCTGTAAAATGGAGATTGTTGATTGACTTACAGAATGTTAATGCCACCATGTGGCCATTGGAAGGTTTACAGCCTGTTTCACCTATCTTCACAACTATTCCTAAAGTTTAGCCTTAAATAGTTTGAGATTTAAAAGATTAGTTTTATACTATTCATCTTCATCCTAGTGGTAAGTTACATTTTACCGTTTCTTTTCCCTCACCAAATCATAAAAAACTAGCAGTGATGTCAATGGACTGTATTATCTTAAGGCATGAAAACGCTCCTACTCTGTGTCAATACTATGTAGGAAAGATTCTAGAGTCTGTAAGATAGGCCTTTCCTACCTTACATATGGTAGGCTCATATTATTCACTATATGGATGATAGACAGCTAGCCACTTCTAAAGATGAAGAGCTATAATCCAAATATTATATGACTCAGGATATGCTATATAAAAAGGGGCTTATTACTGCACCTGAAAAGGGTACAAAAAATGAGTTGTTGTGCAATATTTGAGACAACTCATAGGTAGAGCAACTTTTAACACACACACACATACACACTCATGCACTCATACATGCACACGTGCACGGAGGCATGTGTGTACACACATGCAAATTCCATTAAACAAGACAAGTTAAAAATACTTAACCACTTTCAGAAGTTACTAGGGAATATTAATAGGCTATGTCCTACTTTAGGAATACCTAGTTATGCCTTAATCAACCCATTTAAAACTCTAGAAGGAGAGACAGTGTCAAATAATCCTTGTAGATTATCTTGAAAGGCAAAGAAAAGACTAGACCTATTTGATTCCAGAATAAAGAAGTCATTTGTGTATTATGTGGATCCTTCCCTTATTTGCCCCACTAAGTTTCTCCTACTGGTGTTAAAGAACACTAGCAAAAATCTCTGGAATGAACTTATTTACACCTTAAGCGCCATAAAATACTAAGTTCTTACCTTACTCTTCTTGTTCAATTAGTAAATTAAGGGGAGACCTGATGTTAAAAATTATAGGGATTTGATTCTTGCTGTATTATGTTAACCTTAATTAACAACAGTCTTTAAGAACATTACAGAACTCTATGGATTTTCAAATTTCACTTTTAGATTACAATGTAAGGATAGGAAATCATCATCCATCTGATAAACTATGGGATTTTCTGGTATGAAGTGAATTAGTGATTACAAAAATTACCCAACCTTCTTACATTTCACAGGTAAACCTTATTTTGTTGATGGCTCATCTATGGGTATAAGAGAAACTCATGGTCCAGATAACCATTAGTTTATAAAGATTTCTTTTTTTCTTACTCCAATGGTTGGAACTGGCTGCTTTGATTCATCTATTATGGTTAATTCATAAACCCTTAAATATTGATTTATATGCTGCTTATGCTATAGGATTAATTATAGCAATAGAACCCACTTTAATTTTGTTTTAGCATTCTATTATACTTCCTTTTCTACAGGAGCTACAACATGTACCTAATATTCACATACATCTTCAGTTTATTACTCAAACTTTGCCTATCTAGCCTCACTTGTTTTACTGCAGAAGTAAATAATACAGATGATCCATTAACCTACCTTATTTTTACTACTACAGAATAGGAACATCAACACATACACATTAATGCTAATATACTTCATATGTAAAACCATATTCCAGTTGAACAAGAGAGACAAATTGTGCAGGAATGCCCATTTGTGCTTCCATACACTGTCATAATCATATAGATGGACTTAATCCCAGAGATAAAAATAATAACAAAGTATGACAAGCAGTGTCAGCCCCTTTTGTTTTGTGCCTCAGTTGCCACACCTGAATGTTTGCATTAATACATATTCTAAATTTCATTCATTCATTCATAGAATGTTTTTGCAATTCTTTATACTAACATTTTCTCTTACATGAGAGTATACTTCCATAAAAATGGACAATGAACCAGCTATGATAGGAAAAAATTTAAAATTTCTCTAAAGAATGAAATAATAACCATATTACAGATGTTATATAAGAGCACATAGAACATTTACACAGCAACAATTATAAAATAAGAACAGGGGAGCACCAAGGAATCTTCTTGTTCTTTCCTTTTTTACTTTTAATTTATCAATATTGCCTCAAGGTAATATATGTTCAAAAGCTCAAAAACCTTTATTGATAGGGCATTCTGAACTACTTTCAGCTAGCCTGGTGTAGTTTAAGCATCTGTCATTGCAGATGGACTTACTGAAATATTATAGATCCATTTTCAGCTCATTCAGCACTAGGCCATCAAGGACAAAAGAAGAGGGTGAAGGGAGAGTAGGAGTCACCACAAAGGTAGAGAACCTTCAGCTAAAGGGCAAAAGGAGATATCAACCATATCATCAGATTTCAAATCTGACCACCCAGGGCCATGTTAAGGCTCTATGCAGCAAGAGAGAAGTTACTTTACTAAGGACTCAAGTTTATGCCTTAATCTTGAGACCATAATAGACTCATTCATCCATCTGAATTTTTTATGGGGGAGGATTTGAATCACTTCCATTTTCACAGGACATCATAACATTTGTAATCCTATTGGAGATAAATATGTACTTACTTTCTACAAAATAATAAAACTATTATCACATGTGTCTCTTTTCAAACTATTCTCTAGATTTTTCTGATCAATATAATAATGTAACTAATAGTAACGGGCATAATTTGGATCTCTGTTTTTGGTTGCAGAATATAATAACAAATAATGCTTTTACTAGTCTAAGTTTTTCATTGTGTTTATAATTTGATTGCTTATATGATATGTATGTATCAAATGATTTTTCTGTAATATATCAAATCAAAACCACTTTGGGTATTTTGCAATTAGAAAATAAAAAATAAGGGGGAAGGAATGTAAGAAGGTGGTTAAGGAGAGACATCAGAACGTAATTAAGGGGGAATGTCAGAATGTGGTTAAGGGGGGAAATTTCAGAACGTGGTTGGGGAGAATGTCAGAATGTGGTTAAGGGGGGAAATGTCAGAATGTGGTTAAGGGGGGAATGTCAGAATGGGGGGGATTTCAGAACATGGCTAAGGGGGGATGTCAGAACATGTTTATGGGAAGTGGAATGTCAGAACATGGTTCATGAATGGAGTCCTGTGAAGAGAATTCTGAGTGCTTGTAAGAAGACTCCAAGAAACAAGACAAGAATCTTGTGATCTCAGTTTCTTCAAAACACAGAATTGTTCATGGAATGTGTTTTCATACTTCTCCAAGGTGTAGCATATAAAAGTAAATTTTTTCAGATTACTTACTATTGTTTGCCGTTGTTATTGAATTGAATGTTTAAACCCCTGTATGTAATTTTTTGGCATCTGTGACTTGTCCATGTGATTGTATACAGTTTGAACTCATGACAACTTTGCTCAAGAGATATTCGTCAACTCTCAGAGTATAAATTTTCTAAGGCACTGTAAATTTAGCTATCACATTAGACTTTAGACTGCATACTTTATTAGCTCCATTCTCCAAGACCCCCACGTCTATAGAGCATTGGCCACATAAAGCTAAAAGAATTATTTAAAATAGAACCTCTGATATTATCTATTTTCTATCAAAACATCAAATTACTGTTTATACCCGGGTGGTTTAATGATGTATGCAATAGTACTTAGAAACACTCAAAGTGATTTTTAAAATAGTTATTCATACCGTCATAAATCCATCCAGCAAACCTGAGTCGGGTTTTGGAGGTGCCTGTAATCGTTCCATAGACCACTTCTCAATGATGGAGGAGACTTGGCTATTCTCTGTATTTAGTATTCTGAACCCTGTCATATTTACACCACTGTATCTGTAGGGCTCCACATCAAGAGCAAAGAGGTCCTGAAACGAAAATTTTCTTGTGTCACCAAAAGTATATTTTGTCAACAAATTTACAATGCTGAACTTGTCACTTCTGATTTTCATTAGGATACTTCCATCACTGTATTTCAAGATATGCAGAGCATTACAAATCAGTTAGATCCAAATCAACTATCCTTAAGTTTATACAATGTTTGCTTTGTACATAAACACAAATGTATTGATTATGTTATAATTTATCCAACAGAATAATAGGCCTTTCTGCAATATATATTTACTATTTCTATAATCTTTTATTTGTTAAAGATGTCTTGACATATATTTTATGCAATGGTATTTTCTTCGCTCTACTTCTTGGCCTCTTAGTCAGATTTTAGTTTTGTTTTTTCTAGTTTTCTTTTGCTCTTCTTGTTTTTCCTTGGAGAAGCCCGTTATGAAGTAAGGCTGTAACTAGTAATAACTATATGAACTGTAATAAAAACCCATTAACATTACTGATATCGTTGCTTGTAGAAACTTTGCACTTTTTTTTATATACCCCATCTGGAGTTTCACCATAATGAACATTGTTTCTATTGTCCTTTCAAATCTGTACATCATGAAAATCCTTATTCTGTATGATAATTTTCCAGGGGGACACAATCCCAAAGCTATCAAGGAAGTCGAATGCCATTATATGGACAGACAGTATGTGAGACTTCCATCCACTTTCTCACACTTCTTTCAACTCTTCCTGAACAGTCTGAGATGCTAGGCGCATGAATGTCACTGATCCTCTGTACATTTTGATTATTACTTGCACTGCTATACCTTCCAGGGAGCAGGCATAAAATCCAGTGAAAAGAAACTGGCATTGTCCTGAGTTGTATTCTGCACTGCAGAGTAATCGTTACACTTTTAGTATTCAGTTTATATGATATGACTAAAGAGATGATACTTCTTTTACTCAAAATGCAAATAATTAATATATGGCAATATATAACAAAGGAAAATAGTTAAAATGGTAATCTCAATTGAAGCTAAAAAGAAACAAGCCAGTTGGTAATTTTTATGGTGAATGATACTTCATACAGTTGAATCAAATCACTGAACACAAAATCCAGAGGTTTATCATCCTGAATATTTTAAGATGAAAAAAAGTGAATAGTGTAAAAGACAGTTACCCTCTGAGTTTCTCTCAACTTTCTCTCCTAGAGTGGGTTATAAAAGATTTGCTTTGGTCTATATCCTTTAAAAAGTACTCATAAGAGCATTTTTTTCTCTACCACACACTATCTCACTGTTGGGGCAGCACTTCCAGACAATGAACAGTGCAGAATGCAGAAACTCCTGGCTACTCAATGATTACTGAGTGTTTGGTGCTAAACAGGGCATTTATACCACCTCTTCTAAGTCTCAGAAAACATAAAAGAAGAGAGAGCTAAAAGAATAGAATGTGAAGATGGAATAAAAGCTTGTGAAAATATTCACTTCAAAGTATGGCACAGTCATTGCAAACAATATCTATGCAACAACTGTTACACCGAGCCTGCAAAGACTCCACCTGTCAGCAACCAATAATTAACAGGGAAATGGGCGTCCCGTTGATCCATTGGCTATTGATAGAATTTAATTGTTTGTAGTTGTGTTCCAAACACTGAGCTGGCCAAAGCTCCAGTGGGTATTCTAAAATCACTGGCACTCAAATGGTCCTAATCAAAATTCACAGGCCACATAACAAAACAGAAAGACATAAACAGGGAAAAGAGACCTGCATACAAGATGTCAGGGCATTACAGTGGTAGGAAAAGATAAGGTGGTGGAAAGAAGATACAGAATGCATGATAAATTCTTGTAAAACTCTCAAAGATGATATCTAATCAATAAGAAAGATATGGAGGGATGGCCTTCCCTCTAGAAGATTGCTGCCCAATACTTGAAAGTTCCTAAGATTTAGAAGAATCTGAATAAAGAGATTTTGCTAAATTTCTCTAATTTTACTATTGCTAGGATATGCCACGTTTTTTATACAATCATATTTACAAACAGCTATCTATTCTTCAGCAAACCAAAACATAAAAAGAGAGAGCCCTCTCTCCCTCTAACCACCATGTTAGCAACAACTTACATGCAAACAATGTATACACTTTTGCTTGGTTATCCTATCATTTTTTCCTTAAATGTGTCTCTACTATGTACTCTGTAAAATAAAGAAAGTCGTCCACCTATATGCCTGCCTTTAAACAATGACAAGGATATTGATGATGCCAAGGGCATTCAAAATTTTAGTAGAAGTACAAGAGAGAAGACATAAAACATGATCCTTTGCTAGAAATGGGCTGAAATCATTTTTATTGCAAAACAGAATTCATAAAGGGGAATCAGACCAAAGAAGATGGGAAAGTTGGGTTAGAATTAAAGAAATAGAGAAGTAAAGTAGTTTGTGTTATAACTATCTTAAAATAATTGTTTTATTCTTTCCATAGTATGAGACTTGATTTTTCTCAAAATTTTACAATTATGTTAAATCATATTACAATAGCTTTATGTTGAACTGCATGATAAGGTGAGATAACCTCTCCATCTTCTCCTTCCTACTACCAACTTTCTTATAAACTGTAAAATTTGTCAAGGTAGATGTGATATAGTGACACAGTAGAGCCAATCTTGTCGTTTGTATAAAACATAATGCCTGTTGTGTTAAGAATGTTGCCTGAAAGAATTATTGTCCTCAGAGAAAGATACTGAGAACAACTGGATTTTAATAACAACCCCAAAGCAAGGAAAGAAAACTCAACAGTTGAACAATGAGCAAGAGCACTGATTGAATTGTTCATCAACAAAACAGAAAAACCAATGCTGCTGTAGAAACTACAGAGGAAAGCCAAGTAGAATTTTAGGGATTATCTAATAATAATAATTATTATTATGCCTAAAGTTTAGAATGAAATCAAATAGTAATTGACATGGAAAATAATAAATGGATTTATAAATATCTTGAATTTATATTAATATCACAATATTTAGAATTAGACTGTAATAACCATAAATATTATACACATGTATTTTGTCATTTTTAAGCAAAGGTGATAATTGATCATTAAAGTTATGACAATCTAAAGGCAAAAGGAAAACAGAATAGAGGCTGAAAATTGAACATGGAAAAGAAAGGATTAGTGAAAAAGATGGAACTGTACTTCACAAGAGAAATCAGACCTATTAATTGTACAGATAAAGAAATACAAGTTAAATACAGCCTCATTATATGCAGCTAGCATATATAATCCTAGCACTCATGAGACACAGGCAGGATTGCAAGTTCAAAACCATCCTGGGCTACATCTCAGTAGAACAAAAGAAAAAATGATGGTAAGGAGGGGAGGTGGGGAGAGAAAGAGAGAGAGAGAGAGAGCGAGAGCAAGAGAGAGAGAGAGAGAGAGAGAGAGAGAGAGAGAGAGCGAGAGCGCTGGGGGGAGGAAAGAAACAAAATAGGGAGGGATGTTAGGTAAACACCACTCATAAAACAGTAAAGACAGATTTTCATGCATAATAAAGAAAATATTATAAGCATTTAAAGACAAATATAAAGGTAACATGCAATTTGCTAACTGAGAATTAAAGCAAGTTAACTTAAAAACACTAAAATGTGTATGACTTAAACATAGAAAATCTTTAATCAACTGAGAGGACAATTTACAAAGCCTGATTTTCAAAAACACAAACTCAAACATAAAACTAGTCAATAAATAACAAGTACATGGCTCCAGCCGCATATGTAGCAGAGGATGGCCTTGTAACACATCAGTTGGAGAAGAGGCCCTTGGTCCTATGAAGGCTTGATGCCCCAGTGTAGGGGATTGCGAGGGCAGGGAGGCAGGAGTGGATGGGTGGGTAGGTGATCACCCTCATAGAAGCAGGGGGAGAGTGGATAGCATAAGAGGTTTCCAGGTGGGACCAGGAAAGGAGATAACATTTGAAATGTAAATAAAGAAAATATCAAAAAAAGAAAGAAAGAAAGAAAGAAAGAAAGAAAGAAAGAAAGAAAGAAAGAAAGAAAGAAAGAAAGACAGAAAGAAAAAAAGAAAGAAAGAAAGAAAGAAAGAAAGAAAGAAAGAAAGAAAGAAAGAAAGAAAGAAAGAAAGAAAGAAAGAAAGAAAGAAAGAAAAAGAAATGTAGGTGAATGAGGGGGGACGGAAGGAGGGAAAGAGAGCTTCAATCCGGATGTAATTTATGAGAGAAGAATGAAGAAAAGATACAAAAGAGAAAGACTTAAGTGAAAAACTACAGAGGTGTAGCAAGACCAACAGACACCAGGTGAACATGTGTGTGTGGGTCACGTGAGAGTGTGGGGCTTTTGAGCATAAAAACTCTCAAGAAGATATCAAATAAATGGGACTGCATATGTACTGATGTACACTAGCTCTTTCTTCCGTTCATCCTTCATTCCTTCCTTCCTTTGTTCCTGCCTTCCTTTGCCTGTTGGAGTATAAACTTGTAGTAAATACTACCTGCTACAAATAAGATAGCATTTTATATATAGTTTCAAAAATAGTAAATAAATACTAGGCAAAGTTTTCATAGATAATATTCTGAATACCATGATAATTTATTAATAGGAGAATAATGTATTTTAAAGCATGAGACCCTAGATCCTAATTTTCTCTTCCTAAATGGTGTCTTCAATCGGGTGTCTCTCATCTTTTGAAAAATAAGTATGGATTGTGATGTTTTCCAGGAGAAAGAAACTGTAAAAGAAGAAGAAGAAGAAGAAGAAGAAGAAGAAGAAGAAGAAGAAGAAGAAGAAGAAGAAGAAGAAGAAGAAGAAGAAGAAGAAGAAGAAGAAGAAGAAGAAGAAGAAGAAGAAGAAAAACAAAAACAAACAAAAAAGAGCATGATTGCCTAATACAATGAATTTCTTGGCAAGGTAACTTTCAAATCCATTATGCTTTGAAAGTTTCTGAGGTCACATAAAACAGACATACAATAGTTTCAATTGATATTTGAAATGATATTATTTCAAAATCATCAGCTTCCTCCCAAGAGTTTTTCTGTCTCATAATTCCTTCCAGGTGGAATCAAAATAAGATAAAGCACAAAGTAGAAATTTGCTATTCATTATATCACTTCTCACTCAACAACACAGTTCTACCCTTTTTAAGAGTTGTGATAATAAAATCTACAGTATTATTTTTATGTTTTAATAAATCACTTACCAGAGTCGTAAATATATAGTGATAGTATTCTGTCATCATTCCCATAGCTAATGCCTAAGAAGTAAAGAATTAAAAGAAATAAAAAGATTAACATTGAAAGTGTACATAATGTGGAATATATTATTTTAGTATGACATGTAATGATAAAAGAGTACAATTTGATGAACAATTAACCTTAATTATTCCTGGTACATAAAATTGGAACATACTGTGCTTTACCCATTAGTAAGAAAAAAAAATAGTTGTTATTAGAGAAATTGTGAGCTAATCTTTCTAACATCACAGCTATTCCTTGAATGTTTGCAATTTTAAGGCTTATAGCATTACATTTTAATGACATTAAAGTGGAAAATAGCGTGTATGTTCCCTATATTTCTCATATACTCAATACAAATAACCTAGTGTGACACATCCTTTTATTTGATTAGCTTCGTTGAGCAATTAGAAGAAAGACCTGCAAAGAACAGTGTAAAATAGCACATTTTTCCCAGCACCTTAGACAGGATGGTAACATTAAGGAAATGTAAATCATTTAAAAAGAATATGGGTAATTAGCAGAATATTTTAAGCTTTGTTCAAAGATCGGATGAAAATTAGTTCTCTTTCCTTCTTTTACAATGCTTATTAATTTTTGACTGTCAATGATCTTAGATAAAGTTCTTTTTGTATTGAAATTTAGCACGATGAGAAATGTGCCTGTCATTTTCTTCTCACAGAAGTAAGAAAAATGAATAATAACTGACAGAGAACCAAGAATCCATGCAGTTGTAGGCTGAAGGAAGAGCTCCTAGTTGAAAGTAAGTATTCTCATCCAATAGTCTCCCCACACTACTAACTATGCAAAAATCATTTGCTAAGTAGCTTTCTCAGCTAGAATTTGTTTGTAATGAACAAGAATGCTTAATAGACATAGGTAGGCATTCGCCAATTAAATTGAATAAAATTTATAATTTATAACATGAGTCACTGAGTGAAGAAAAACAGCCACTTCAAAAATTAGAACATATATAATAATCAGTTACTGATTGGCAAAATCAAACAAACACAGGAAAGAATTAATAAAAATTCTATAACTTTATAATCCCTGGTTATCTTAAGCAAAATAAAAGCATATTTTTCTTATTAAACATTTACATTAAATGTTGCAGTAGTGAATGTTGCCGAAGAAACGTGCAGGAGTCTTCTCATTTCCAAGATCAATTAGGGAAAGTGCAATATTATACTTGTTTCTAAAAGCATTAGCTCAAAATGTAAAGAAATAGATAAATTAAAAATAAGGGATAAATAAAAAATGAGTTGCACAAATAAAAATACCATTAATACCCCTAAAGTATACCAGAAGTTAAATTAAGTATATTGAATAATTTAATTTCTATTAAAAATTTTATATAGTAAGCTCAACTATTATATGCAATGACAGAAAATGAGGGTCAATACCTGACTAAAAGACAAACTAGAGACATTCAATGTGATAACAAAGTTATTTGACTCCATGGCCACACGAGAAACACGTTTGAGAAACTGTCTAAGCTTACTGCAGATATTTTAATAATACAATGGCTTTAACCTGTAAAGGGAAGGGGAATCACATTACTGGTCTGGAAAGTGCTGGCAGAAGGAAGTGTGTCCTTACAAGGAAAAGTCAGTAGTGGCCCCATTGCCTACCAGAGATTTAAAAACCAAAAAAGAACAGAGTGGAAAAGAAGAGAAGAGAAAAGAAAAGAAAGAAAAAGACAAAACAAGAAAAGAGTATCTTGATCCAATCCAAACCTAGCTTAAATCTGTAGCACAGGTCAATGTTTAGCTGCCAGAGCCTGGGATCTTGTGGTCTCTATTAACTATGCTTCTTAACTTCCTCTAATCACCACAAGCTAATGGTATTCAATTTGGACTTTTTCCTATATATTTATTCATGCCATTTTATAAGAGTATATATTGGATATTCTCAAAGGTGTTTAGTCTTTTAAAAAAATCTAAGAATTCTAAAACAAATATTCCCTTTGCCTTCATAAATTGTAACTCCTAGTATTTCGGGACAGCATGTGAAACTGTGCTGGGGTACTAGGGATGAGAGCTGAGCACACAGTAAGGAAGTAAGACTGGGCTTGTTTCTGACATGAGTGTTCTGCTGGAGCAATGGATTTCTTCTTATTACCTTGAAGAGAAGTCTATAGCAATAACTGGAGTAGTTTATGCCTTTATTTGACATTTTCCCAAGCTTGGATTTTGAGACAAGAATCAACAATAAACTATATTATTTAAAAATAAGCAAAAATATAAGCACTAATCTGGTAACCTCACAAAGCAAAACAAGAGGATTATTATCTCAAAAGACTATTTTAGTAGTCACTCACTCTGTATCTTCTTTTAACTACACATCAATGTATCTCCCCACACCTCAAACTACATAAAAGGGTAAATATCTGTATATTCTTATGTGCGAATATTATTTGGGAAGCCTTAAAAATACACTGTGACATACATTATGTTTTTATGAAGACCAAAGATTATTTAAATAAAACTCTTAAGAATCTGCAGTATTAAGCTGATTATTTTGTCATCTAGGTGTATAATTTACAAGCAATTTATTCTGTCAGTCAGGTTCAGAAATAACAATGCTCGTATTTAACAAAAGTGAAGGAGGTAATATATAGTTACATTAATATTAATTTTAATTTATAAGTTGCTGTTGTGGGTATATTTGCATCAGCTTTTATATTTTCTTCAAGATGAAGGTTTTTATTTCACGTTCTCTGATCTGAACTTTGAAGTCCTTGATCATGGCGTCCCTATATGATAGAAAGTCCTCGTGAGTGTCTTTTACTCTTTTCTTCAGAGTGTCTTGGCTCTGCCCTAGGGAATCCTCTGTCAGAAATCTGAAAAGATGTGGAATGATCTGCTGCTAAGGAATGGCCATCGATTAAAGCACTTCAGCTTGCCTTGGGGAATTCCTAATCAGCCCTGAGCTCCACTCACTTTCAAAGCTTTCAGACAAAAATCCTACTTCAAATTCTATGTTCCTCAGTGTTTTATAAAACTGCACTTAGGTTAAATAAAATGTTTAAAAATTTTAAGAAAACAAGGTAATGCCGGGCAGCGGTGGCACATGCCTTTAATCCCAGCACTTGGGAGGCAGAGGCAGGCGGATTTCTGAGTTCGAGGCCAGCCTGGTCTACAGAGTGAGTTCCAGGACAGCCAGGGCTACACAGAGAAACCCTGTTTCAAAACACCAAAAAAGAAAACAAGGTAAAACTAACTGAGGCCACCATTCTGTGTTTTTTCCTAATACTTGTTCTTAGATGAAGCTCTCTTTCTGAAAGCTCATCTACTTTTCTGTTCAGTCTGAATGGTATATCTTTGTTAGTCTATAGCAGCCAAGGTGGACAAAACTCAGAAGCACACACACTATCACATCCCACTACAAATCACATCCTGTGCTAGTTGGCTTTTCATTATTTCTATAAACACAAATATCCATCACAATTTGGTGAAGGAAAGGGTTTATTAGGCTTTTGCTTTTGAACAGTGGTTCTTGACCTGTGGTTCATAACTTTTTCCGGGGTGTCGAAAGACCTTTTCCCAGGAGTCAGCTAAGACCATTAGGAAACACAGATATTTACATTATGGCTCAGAACAGCCAAATTACAGTTATGAAGTATCAAAGAAAATAATTTTCTGGTTATGTGTCACCAGAACACGAGGAACTGTATAAAAGAATTGCACCATGAGGAAGGTTGAGAACCACTGCCTTAGAGACATATTCCATCACTGAGGGTGTAAGAGAAGGAACTAGGGCAGTAATCAAAGCAAACATCATGAAGAAAGAGTGCTTCCTGTGGTCTCTGGCTTAGTCCCAGGTAGCTTTCTTATACAGCGTAGGATCACCTGCCTAGGACTGGCACTGACCACAGCTGGCTAGGCTCTGATCCTATCTATAAGAAATCAAGAAAATGCCTCACGGGCCAGTCTGATGGAGGCAATTCTCTGAGTATATTTAAATATTATTTCATAAGGAAAGGTATAAAATAATAGATATACCCAATAGAAGGCAGGATACACACTCTATTATTAGAGGTTTCCACATTTTTCCAAACTGCAAGAAAAACCTGCTCTATTGCTTGCTTGCTGTTAGCCCAGGTGCAAGTCCTTTGCTATCTCACAAGTAAGACAAAGCTTTCTTTCTACATGTGTTCAAGGCTTGCTTGAAAATTATGTGAAAAATCTTCACTTGAGCTTTTAGTGTTTATCCCATCATTACATTCTTACTTAAACAAACAAAACTCAACATCAAGCATGATCCTTCATACACTTTATTGCCCACATATAAAGCTAGAGCAATGTCCAAATCAATGAAATATTTCACTGTAGTAAAACCGACACTTATACTGGAATGTTGGACAAGCATGTGTTAATAAACTAACTATGTTACAGTAAGCATTTGTTATTGGTAGTTATATTTAATGAAATAAAATTTGTCCTCTGAATCTTCATAACTCTCCACTACAGATATTTTATCCTACGCTTAAAGGCTTTAACACAATTTACTAATTTACCCAAACCACCATCATGTCAGCTCAATATTTTATAAGATTAAAAGACAAAAAGGAAAGATTTGAGTTCAAATCCACATTCTACAACTCAGTAATTGCCGGGTATTCTGCATTAATTCTTCAGTACCAGTCCCTCATTTATAAGAGAGACTTACTAAATAATTCCTACTCTCTAGATTGGAATTAGAACTATATAGTGTTGGCATGATAATATTCTACTGAGAAACCAATGGATTTTGAAATGTCCTTTTTCACTACGCAAGGCTCTATTGTGCAATGAATATTGAGGACATCGTTAATGGGCTACTGATTTTTCTGCTTTGCCATTGCTAGTACATGCTTCTCAAGTCACCAAGTCTCTCTGAAATTAGACTGTGAGAGACCATTTTCCTTTGGTTGTGGAGATAATGAAAAGAAGCACATATGCAAGGCATCAATTAGACACAGGCTGAATCTGCTTCATAGTATCTTTTTTATCCTACTGGCTTAATGTGTTTTTCATGGACTCTTTTTTCCCCCATCCTAAATCTGTGTTAAAGACCTTCAATATTTCTTTCTCCTACAACAAATTTACTGAAAGCAATTGTCAGATTTTCTATCATAAAATTATATCAAGATGATTTCTTTGACTTTTTACATAAGTAACTCTAAATTATTACCTTTAAAACACAGTGTAAATAAAACTTTTTAGAGGAAACTAAGAATTTAAGGAACGTCAAGTTTACCTGCTTTAAAATGCCCGCTGCCATCTCATGGCTGCAGTCGAAGATCACGTGGAACTCTTTGCCTCTTTTCATCTCCTTCAGTAATGGCTTTGCATCTTTTGTATCTGCTGGCAGCTGACGAATTTTAAGTCGAAGATTGTACCTTGATGGAGCTTTGATGAGCTCTTGCAAGCGAATGAGACCTTTAATTAAAGGGAAAAAATAAAAGAGTGGAAGCAAATCAGAGTAGCTCATAGGATCATGAAATGTAAGTATGATGTGTGATTTTTCTTGGTCACATGTAGGTACTTAGTGCCATGGCCCTAGCATTGAAATGCCTTTCTTCTTATCTATTTATTTTTAAACAGTGTTTTACTATGTTGTATAGTATGGCCTGAAACTTACTATGTAGTGCAAGCTGGCCATGAATTCCCAGTGATCCTCCTGCCTCAGCCTCATTAATTCTGTATAATACTGTGATGTAAATATTAACACTATATATAACTTCAGATATTAATGAATTCAGCATTCTCTTAGACAAACATTTTTCAATGATGGCTCAAAATATACCAAATCACTGATCTATTTTAGTTGGTCGTAAATTATTTTAAGATAAAATTGTTATTTATTGATTTAAAATTTTTTCAAGTACAGAAACACATTTAATATTTGATACACAAAACCACGCTTCTTTAAAAAAAATTCACAGGTTAAAATGCATGACTGAAATTCTTTGTGGTGTGGATCAAGTCAAGAAATTTCCTGTCTCCTCCTACATTTCATTTATTATATCTGTAAAAACACCTATATATTTCGTTCCCTGCATTTCTATTTCCTATGAAGAACTACTTTAATGAAAATTAGTACAGTATTAGGACAAGGAAAGATTGGTAAATAACTAATGTGCTTCATTTTTTCTCTCCCTTCTCTACATATTTGCACATTATTATAATTATATTTAGAAACAAGAATGGAGACAAACTACACAACTAAAAATGTACTGTGCATTTTCAAGGACTCTGCTAGCTCATGAGAATAAAACCACAATTTATTATTTTAAACAATAATAAATATTTTTAAATGTTCTTTTTTGTCATCAATGAATTATGATCATATGACAATACTATGGATAATTTTGGAGATTCAAACAATTACTAAAAATGTAAAGTGATAATAAAGCAAAATTTGTAAGAATTACTTGTTTAAATTTCCTGTTATTTTTTTTTACCTAAATGTCTACCCTCTTTATGAAATTACATAAATTCAATAAAGTCAGATACTAACTTTGGCAGTGAAAAATAAGAAAGTTACTCAGCCTATTATTCTACAAGATTTTTTCATAATTAAATGCAAAAGATGAATATTGAGTTTGGATCTGAATTCAGCAATCTATGATCTCTGTATCTTTTTGCAAGGCTCTGAGTTCTCTGTAATAGGATCACAGTGTCTAAGGATTAACATACAAAACCCAAAAAGAAACTTGCCTAAATTGATCTTTAGTAAATGATAATTTTCCACTGTTGTTATATTGGCCAACATAGGGAAAATATCATATATTTTAAGTTGTTTATTAGAAGATGTTTTGACACTGATTTGGGCAGAAAACCTAATTTCAAAAGTTTAAAGGACATTTTGGGAGATTAATGTGTTAACAAAAGGAAAAAAAGAGCTATCAAATTACACATTAACTCAACAGTTTCTATTGAAAAAGCTCAACTGAGTTACAAAATGGACATTTTCACAAGAATAGTGCTTGCAGGGCTCATCCTAAATATAAAGCCTGCCAAGTATTTTCAAGTATTTAAAGAGCTCATGTGGATAGTTCATTGAGCCATCAGGTACAATAAATGTTTACTTATTCTCTTCACACATATACATCCCTGCTGGCATTAATGGAACAGGCTTCAGTTTGCCAGCTTCCCTGGGGAATGATATTGAAGAGGGAAAAAATAAATCGCCGATGTTAGGAGGAGCTGCCATCTCCTATGTGGGAATCTTAGTGAAATGTTGTCTTCAATTATTCCTTTAACATGTGTTTTGTGCATGTGTTCTGTATGGAAGATACTTTCATAGATAAATATAATCACTGACATAATCGTTTTAATCTGTTTTTAGATGCATTTGATAGTGATGATGAAAGCACTTCTGTACAAATTTAGTTTCTATTTGCTTTTCATCTTGAAATACTTGAACAAAAATGGCTCACTGTGTCCTTAAGAAAGAAGGAATCTAGAAAGCAGGTCAAAAGTCAAGTGGAATCATGGTTTTATATCCTTGCTTTCCTTCAACTTCTACATCAGGTGGCTGGAGTGCGTTCTCTTGTAGATTCTATGCCTTCAATTGCTCTACCACATGATATAATTTCTCACTGTTCTACATGTCTGTTCAGTTTCCTTGCCTTTTCTTTTCCCCAGTGTTTTAACAGGGATTCCTCACTGAATTCTAGTACTTAGACTATTGTGGATAAATGGGAAAGGTTTAACAAATTGGTTTCTAATGCATTCAAGACATCAAGAGAATGAATATTTTCCTACTTATTGTATGTGAAACATTTCATAGCATTCCACTAATATACTTGATGTGATGCATTTTTATTTCATTGTATTTTGTTCGTTTGAGATTATAATATAATTACATCATTTCCCCCCTATTTTCATCCCTCCAAACCCTCTTATATACCCTGCCTTTCTGTCCTTCAAATTCATAGACTCCTCTTTCATTATATGTTGTTTTATACATATATGTGTACATATTTATGCATACATATATAATTGCAGCCTAAACATGAGCTGACGATTACAAGAGTAGGCATGCTAACTTTGGCAACTAACGAATGTTGCAAGTGGGAAAAGCTGCCCCAATTATTTGTTTTTATTGTAGATATTAATTGTACATGTTACTTTGTTCCATAAGGGCCATTCAAACAAGTACTGTACCTTAAACTAACTTACCCCACCATTATGTCACTCTACCTTCCAGGTAGGATGAAGATTTTCTCCAAAGGAAAATGAAATTAAACCTTAACAAAATCTATATATATAAAATTAGCTATGTATTTCCTTTGTGTATTGCTATTCATTACTCTACCTAGCACAAATGTCCTTCCCTTTGTGATTTATGACATAGTGATGGGCTAGTTTTTCTTTTTTCTTAAAAGACGATCTTACACAAACCTATCATATGCAAACAAATGCTTTCTTATAAGGAATCTATAAAATCTATAAGATTTTTAAGAACATTTTTTCTTTGCCTAGAAGAAAAAAATCTTTCAAAGCACTTGGAGCAGCTTACATATAATCCTACTTTATATTCACCTGGCGATAATGGAAAAGAAGCACTGTAACACATCTATTAGATTTAATAAGGGGCACCATCATTTCACTAAACATGTGCTTCATACAAATAGTTTGCAAACAACATTTCAGAAATATTGCTTAGTTAACAAATCTGGTAACCAATTATTTAATAGCAGAATAGAATTGTAACTCCTTAAACCAGACTTTTAATTAAATACTCCTTTTCCCCTAGTGTAATTAGTTTATACGTTGATAATAAAAAGAAATACTGCACAAATGGGTTTCTAAAATCTAACAAAAAAAGAGCTTACTGCAATTACCTCCTTATCTGATAAATGGGGAACTTCCTGTTACCTCTAATCTATCACTATCTGCATATTTTTGTCTCTTTTTAAACTTTTTATACTCTCCTTTAATCCAACAGTGGCTGAAACCAAGGTTTTCTTTATCATTTAGGGACAAAGGTCTGAACTGCACTTTTCAGACATTGCCATCAATTTAGCTTTTAAGAAGAATCCAGAAGGATTCATTTATACACACTCTAGTTGGCATCATCCTTTACAGAGATCAATCACACCACAGCTCAGGTAGGCTCATGCTCCCCTAGCCCCAGGAAGGGAGTCCCCATCTTCCTCCTACACCCAGGAACTATTTCATCAGCCAAATGAACTAGAGTTTTGCCACCTGGCTAAATACATAGATCTATTTATCACTTTGGTTAATGTGGTCTTTGTGCATGCTAAGTAAGACTCCTACCAAATGGATTTTAGAATTAGCAATGTGAAATGTGACTTCTCTGGATTCAGTGTTTCATCATCACCTCTTTGTTTAAACTAAAAGAAAAATAATAATACATGAGGAGCCAAAACATTTTATTTTGATGGGTTTTTTTTATTAGAAAATTTTTGACTAAATAGGTGTTTCAAAACAAACTGAATAGTCTATGTACACCTATAAAATATATTTTAGCATATGTTAAAATATTTGCATATATATATATATAAACTTTTTATCAATCATCCATTCGTTCCTTGTGGGTGAAATATTTATATTCAATGCATACAACATAGAAAATAACTAACTAGTACACTTTTTATAAGTTTCTAACTTCCAAATGTAAAAGTCTTGCTCAAACTTTTCCTCAAACCACAGATATCTAATTCCCCTTTCATTTGTAATTTTTGTTATTGGCTCCTGTAAGGTAATACCTGAGACTGCATAATATTCTGCCTAGTAGGAACATTTTGACTTAAGTAGATTCCTTGGGCGTAATGGGAGAGCGTAATGAGGTATTGGGGATGGGATGCTTTGAGTCATTTTATATTAGCTCAGTCCATAGAGTGTTTGAAGACCATTTCAGTGCAATAAATTGTCATTCATGTCTATAGAATCAAGGCCAAATAAAAATATTTGGAGATTGTGTAAAATCGCAGCTTCTATGGTTGTCAATACTTCATGAACACTTTTACAGACAATTGCCTAGAAAATGAACATTATCCATAAACACCATGTGAGAAGAAACTGGGAGCTTGGGATTTGGTCTTCCTTTAGATTTGGCCATAGGTGCCTCTGATATGGGCTAATATTAATCTGAATGTTTTAGTTGTCATGAATTGTAACAGTGAGTTTCGGGGAACTTGTGAGAAATACCTAATTTGAGAATGACCTTCAGCATGCTTGAAATTACAAGTTCTGACATAAATTAGAGCCATCACAGAGACCATTGAACTTTGAATGTGTTGCAAATGCAAGGGTTAGGCAGGAGGATATTGAATTCCAGAACAATGGTATATCTCACACTGATGTCTGGTAGATAAATGCACACTTCCACCGCCTGCTCCTATCTCATTTGTTTCCATCTAGGATATTGAAAAAATAACCTTTATATCTACATGTAAAAACCAATGGTGTCTTTTCAGACTGCTCTATTTCCGAAACATGTCATATCTCTCTTTCTAGCAAATTATTTCACAGTTATTTAAAATACTTCCAGAAAATGACTGACCCTGATATTCTTGAAACACACATTACATCTAACTTTGGTTATTTATTATGAAAGTTTCTTAAACAACCCTTGTACCTGTGCTCATCCAGCAATAGCCTATGGCATTCATACTTTTTTTTTTGAGAGAGAGAGAAAGAGAGAGAGAGAGAGAGAGAGAGAGAGAGAGAGAGAGAGAGAGAGAGAGAGAATGGAAATGAGGAAGGCATATGCAGAAGTTTTGTGCAAAACAGGACACCAGATAGAGTTACATTGAGTGTCCATGAACTTATGAGGTTTTAAATTTGATTTAATACAATAAAAATCCCAGTACAAGTGCAGTAGGACAAAAGAGTGCCTTGTGACTCTCTAGGCAAACCAAAGGGAGTCAGGGCAAAGTGTACTAAAAGGTAAGTTGTTTAGAAAACAGTGCTAGCAATAGCATGCAGTCTTACTGGCTATGGTCTCAAGCTTATCACCTCTGTCTTGGTTTGATGGAAAATCTACAAGTTCACCAGGCATAAAATGAACAGAGTTCCCAGCTCTATGGCTGAAGCTTGGTTCAGGAGGAAGGATGAACTTCATATTATTGCATGACTGGGCAGACAAGTGGAATTGACATAATATGAGGACTACGCTTGGGACTCTAGCAGGAAAATCCCAAGGAAACAAAGGCTTCAAGTCTAACTGTTAAAGTCAATACTAGAATATGCTGCCCTTGTTTTTCTTTCTTTCAAGAAATTATTCCATTTTATAAAATATATTGTACTTTTTACCAAGCCCACACATAAAACCTTTCAGCTTCTTGATGAGGGTATGAGTTTACAGTGTACTAAGGAAAATACTATTCAGAATGCTTCAGTTTCTGAGGAGGCAACAAAATTAATGTGGCACCCTAAATCCATTTATCTTGTCTACTTTTATTAAAATTTGTCTAGTTTTCAATTATGACATTGGTGTCTTACTAAATGCAGTGCTCACTAAGGGGCACGGTAGTCATTGTATGTGGTAGGTAGACTTGAAATTGAATGCTTATGCCTGTGCCATCAAGACTAGTGGGAAGAAAATAACTTCTCCTGAATGTTTCATACCAATAACTTCCACGAATGACTGTAGGCAAATAACATAAATAAATAGAAAGCCATAGCAAAAAAAAAAAAAAAAAAAAAAAAAAAAAAAAAAAAAAAAAAAAAAAAAACACAATGTTTTAGAAGCTCTGTGAACACAATCACTATAAAGATTTTTGACCAGAATTTAGTAATTTAGTTGTTTATAATAACATTGGTATTTTTCAATAGACTGTAAACCTTTTAAGAGCAATACAAATAATTGTAATTATTATGGATGCCACGAATAAACCAGTAACATCCTGGGTATGTTAGGAGTTCTGTATACTGCTCTTCATTCTTAGTATAATTTCTATTTCCTTATACATAATCTATCATCTTCTATCCTGGCTATGTAACTGTTTCTCCCCCAGTGGGACTGATATACCTCATTGTTCAATTTTGATAGCTACATCGCAAGCTCCTTTGTCTCCTGCCAACTGGCTCAGATGTACACCTGTCCCTCTGTCACTCTCACTGCCCTCTCAGCTTGTGATAGCCCAACTCAAGCTATCCAGACAGTGGCTGATTGGGTAGCCTGCTGTCCTCTAATCCCCACTGTGTCCAGGTCAGTGCAGTTATGAAGCACCAAATGATCCTGCACAGCTCTAATGTTGGCTGTGTCCCAGGATGCTGCTGTTATTGGTTTTATCCTGCCACTTAATACATCAAATATGATTTAAAGTTGACATTGACAAAACAGCTTAAGAAGCTTTATGTGGTTACACTCATGACTGACAATAGTTATCAGAACTACTATGTCCTGGTGAAAATGAGAAGCAGACAGTGACTCTGTAGAAAGTTGGATTTTATCTTATCTTTTCTTGTTCCAGAAGAAAACAGTGTCAACACCTAAGTTATCGGTAACTATGCTCACTGAAAATGCAGCTTACATTATGAAGGTGTGAAAAAGTTAAATGTATCAGGAACACATGGTAGAAGGGACTACATGATTTGTATTATAATGTAAAAATGAAAACAAAAGTATGAAGAGTAGATATAGTCTTATGAGAGCATAGAGTACTTATGAGAGTATAGAGCAGTGAAGAAATAGATATTCCAATACAGATACAATATAATTGTAGACAATTCATTTGTCTAAAGTGAATTATATATAATAATGTGGACATCTCTAAAGCATAATGGCCTGGTAGGAAGCCATGTCTAACTGATAACCCAATTAGCGAATCAGGGAAAGTAAATTATAGAAAAAAAGGAAACATTTTACAAAGCCTTACAATAGGTAGATAGATAGATGACAGATAGATAGATAGATAGATAGGTGATACATAGGTAGGTAGATAGATAGATAGACAGATGATAGATGAGATAGATAGATGATAGACAGACAAATAGATAAATCAATAGATAGATGACAGATAGGTTCACAAAGAATTGTAAATTGCATGATTGATATTATTGGAAATACACATATATACTGTTATATAGAAATAGATGATGGTGCGTCAGTATCAAGAGAAAACTACTTAATAAGGGCATTAATTTAGCCTGTACTATCTCTATTGAAGAACTAGTGTGATTGTTTTAGGACCAGTCAGAGCAGAAAAGGAGAACTTAGAAGAGTTAAAAAGCCTTCAAAAAACAGAGTTCTGGAAACTCAGTCTTTCCTTAGAAACGGAAGGAGATGGGTATAGGCTGTGTTCACTTCTGTTCAGACTTATGAGTCTAAATTGTTTGGGTGTTTGTTTGTTTGTTTGTTTGTTTGTTTGTTTTAACAAGAAAAGCTTTCTATTCATTGTTGTTCACATAGAAGACATGGCTATCATCAACCTCTGAGCTTCCTTGTTATAGATTTCAGCAAAAACGGCTTCTCTGACCCAATTTCAGATTTCTTTAAGAGAAAATGTAATTACTCTCTATATGTTCACCCTTGGTGGAATGAACTGTATAGTCAAGAAGTATACACTAACCTTAAAATATGAACATTATTTCTTGGGTCCTCCTGTGAGAATAGGAAGCTAGGGTTTTCTGTATGTTGCATATAATCCATAGCTCTCATGAATAATTTAAAGGTATTAAATTAAAACCATGGATTATAGGGCAATGACAGAATTTCTATATGATAATCTAGGAAATATTTAATTGTACAAGATATCAATGAAATAATATCAATTAAAGAATGATCATCTTCTTATTTATCTGTCCAAATGAGGGAATAGTAGAGATATTTCTCTATATGCCCCCCTTTATCTCAGATGTGATAGCTCTTATACCACATAAACGGAATTGATGTTGTTTCTCTGGCAATTCCATTTCTTATGTAGAACAATTTGGTTCTCTTCCTAACTAAAACTGTGATCTTTAGCTTTATATATTGACAATAGTTTAGCAGATTTCTTTAGGTGCTCTAAAACATATGGAGTACTGTGAACATACTAAGCTTACATTAATTCAAATAGGTGTATAGCAGTAAAAATTCAATCTGTTGATTTGTAATTGCAAGCATGGCAATACTTGAACGACATGTATATCTCCAGATCCACAAGGAACCACATCATCATAACTTGAAGGTTCCTTGACAATTAGTTTAACCTCAGAACAAAACATAAGATTGAGGAATTAAATGAGCATGGGTAAGTATTATGTAAGCCTTGCATTTTACACACAAGAATTATGCAATGAAAGAGCATTGCCATCATTCATTTTCAGATAAACTTAAGATATTGGGTTAATTTTGAAGCCTGTGGCTCTTAAGTGGCAGGACAAATATGATATCTCAAAATACAGCATACAATTTATTCTAAAATGTCACTTGCCTAACTGGAAGTAAAAGCTAACAATTTATTATCCATTAACAATTTTTGGTACAAATATTGTCTTTATTTCAATAGGTGAAGAGGTTGAGTTTGAATGGGCTGGTGTGTTGTTGTTGTTTTGTTTTGTTATGTTTTGCTTTGCCTATTGAATTACCAAGATAATTTTCTTTTAGAAGAAAAACAGGCAACATACAGAATTAGTGAATTAAGTTCTTACATCACAAATTGTACTCTTACAGAAATTTTTACCAGAAAATACTCTTGGCACTTGTATTCTATTGATATATTTGTCCTAGGTAGGCAGTTAGTAAGAACCTATTAACTGAGACTGGGGAAAGGAAAAGATAACCAAATAGTGCTTCAGAATCCAAGGTACTGTGATATTTTGAAAAAAGTTTTTATTAGTCACTAGAAATCAAGAAGTTGGATTAAAAATGATTGTGTTTGTCATTCAACTTTTTAACTTAGCTCTTACGCTTTTTACATTTAAAATATGGTAACACCAAGACAATCCTGTAGCATAAAAATGCCATCTTCATTCTAATTCTGATAAAATATAAAAATAAAGTTAAAATACAAAATTGTCAATACAATGGAAGCTTAGGAATCATATACAAAGTGAAGAATGAGAATAGGAAAACATCTCTGAACATAGATGGATAACACATGTGTTGAGTGAATAAAATTGTTGCAGAAAACAGAAACAATGGCAGAACCAGTGACAAACAACTGGTACAAAGACTACTAGATTCATAGCCAAGACTCAGCCATAAGATCTGATGACCTTTTGAACAGGAAAAGGACTAAGTTGAAAGAAGCATCTTAAGTTGAATGGAGACAATGACTGCAGTAGCAGCATAGCCACTCCACTCCAACAGTGGCCCACATTAAAATAATAGAATTTGTTTTAATGTAGGCTGCTGTTGATTTTGAATGACCTTCAAGGTGAGGGGAAGGTAGAGCATAGAAAGTGAAGTAGCAGCAGCTGTATTCAGAGATCTATCTTTCAGTAATCCAACACTAGCAATCCTAAATCAGAACCTTCTGAGGAAGCTCTACTACATTAATAAGTCAAAGCAAAGGTCAGACTGAAACAAAAGAGAAAGGTGGTGCTTACAACTTTGGTCAAATTATTTTGATTGAAGATTATTTAGTGTCCTTTTCAACAGTATACTAAATACAAAATAAAAACTAGCACCAGGATTCTGGATATATTTTATACAGTTGTAGGTATCAGGGGTCACTGTGATACATTGATTTTGCTTTAGGGGCAGGAGATAAATTACTCCAATTATATATAAAGTTAAGGTATATGTTAAGGTAGCTTTGCACTCACAAATTTTAACTAACATTTATTCATCTATTGAAAATACTTATCAATAGGTTCCTATGAAACCAGCCATATCTGTCTGACATGGTTCCTGGATATCCCATAATGTCCCATGTGATGAAAGAATGCTCTTCAAAGTGGCACCACTGGAAGGTGGTAGAACCTTTAAGAGATGGGACCTAGTAGGAGATTTTTAGGCCGTTGAGTCATTGCCTGGAAGAGTATTGTAGCCATTTCTATCTCACATAGAACTTGAAGCTGGAAGACTGAGATCAGGGAAACACCTTTATTAAATTTTACTAAAGTTTTTATATTAGTACCCTCACAAGAATGAAGGGAAGTAAGATAGCTTCCTGTCACCTATTGACAAGGATATTAATTCTATTTATTGGAGTTACTCCATATCCTCTAAAACTCATCAAATTGTGATGACCATTTAACTGTATAATATGGAAGACACACATTCATCCCACTACACTTCACAATTTTATTTACTCTTACTATATTCAGCATTCTGTCTCCATCATATCACTGAAAGTACCATCTTCTAGGTTGGTAAGTTCCGTAGTTACGGTCATGCCTTCATTTCCCTTAACATATAAGCAATACCATTACTCACTAGTTTAATACCATCTATTCATTTGACCCCAGGAGGGCCCATGTTCTTCTTACTGTCTCTACCCCTTATCTCCCATGCTTCTTTTTTATACTCCTGTAATGTCTGGTTTTGTATCAACTCGACACAAGCTGGAGTTATCACAGAGAAAGGAGCTTCTGGTGAGGAAATGCCTCTATGAGATTCAGCTGTAAGGCATTTTCTCAATTAGTGATCAAGGAGGAGGGCCCCTTGTGGGTGGTGCCATCCCTGGGCTGGTAGTCTTGGATTCTATAAGAAAGCAAGCGGAGCAAGCCAAGGGAAGCAAGCCAGTAAGTAACATCCCTCCACGGCCTCTGCGTCAGCTCCTGCTTCCTGACCTGCTTGAGTTCCAGTCCTGACTTCCTTTGGTGATGAACAAGGTGCGAGTGTAAGCTGAATAAACCCTTTCCTCCCCAACTTGCATTTTGGTCATGATGTTTGTGTAGAAATAGAAACCCTAGCTAAGACAACTCCCTTCTGTGTTTATCTAACTCATCATGTGACTCAATACTCTCACATAAATATACCAGTCCAGACCTTGCTCAATCTCGGACACCTATAGCCATTTTATTCCATCATACTGGGATAGTGGCAGGATCCTCAGACTTAACATATTTCCAAAACTGAGCTCTCTCTGTCCTTATCTGTATCATCACCTAGTTAATGGCAACTATAAAGGATCCTATTTTGAAGTATGTGTTCTACCTAGACTGTTTTCCTTGTGAGTATGCTCTCTCATGAATGACAGACATTCTACTAAAAACTTAAGACCTCATTTTATCCTTCTGATTCCTCATATATTGTTCTTTTGGTGATGTACTAAACGTTTTCAACATATTTTATATTTCTATATTTGTAACACTGACTTTTAATCTCTGTATCCTCCACTAGAATGTAAACTCCATACTGGGATATACTTTTGTTTGATTATGTTTCAAAAGATATTCAAATACATTTGTTAAAGGAATGAATGACATGGCATGATCTTTAATCTTGAAAAGCTTACAATCCACTGTGGAAATAAATTATATGTTAGAACAAGAAAAGAATTTCTGCCAGCATGAGACAGTCTGTGCCAAATGATAACTAAGTAGAACAGACCCAAAGTGCTCAGGCATCATTTTCTACGGATTCAGAAGACTGGGCTCAATTTGAATAATTCATTCTAGGAGAAAATTGATCATAATTTAGGGAAGTAAAGATGGGAGTAAAACATTTCAGATGACAGCAATTTAAGGCCTCAATGACATTTCTTATTGTAATTTAAGGGAAAACTATTTTTTGAATACACACACACATTTATTCCAACTGGAGTTCTCTTTCTGCTTTGTCTGTCGAAAATAAAAACAATGTGCCACTAATAGGTCTATTGGTTAATGCATATATGATATATGTTATTAGGTCTTAGGGTAAGGATGCCCAGAAAGATAGGAGAAATCCATCTGTAAGCCCCATTTCAGAGGAGATTTCTTTTTTCTAGTCAGAAAAAAGCAAAATCAGGAGGGGGAGGAAAATGAAATAGTTACTTAGAAACAAAAGAAAAAAATAAAAGTGGGCCAAGGGAAAAGCTTTTAGCAAATGTGAAAAAAAGTCATGCTGGCACCGATGATGGGCCACTTAGTACTGATTATTTCTAATGGAGCAAAGAAGACAAGCAGGCGCTTGGAGGCATAGCCAGGATTCTTTTCAAAGAGGCTTCTAGCTTGCCAACTGTCACTGTGACTTGGGGCTTGGACTAACTTTATGCTAATATATCTTAACTTCTCCATGAGCTGATACTGGGCAGAGATTATGAGATCAAACAGTTTTATCTTTAGCTTCTCTTTAGTAAGAACTTTTTGACAGGGCAGCTGGACTAAACTGAATCAGAAATGGATACATCATTTAGTTCCCCCAAATCCTTCCCTATCCCTCCCTCACGTAATTCAGGAAGTTTGATTTTCCCTTGTTCAAACAGCAAAAAGATGGCTCTGGCCATTTAGACAGACAAACATACTAATGATTTTCTAGTATAGTTCCTCTCTTGGGATTACTATATTTTAAATCGCGGCTGTTCAGTAATGATTAGAAAACTATTGTGGTTTTGAAATGTGCATCCCAGTATCAGAATTGATCCTATATTGGCCCTGTTCTAGTTTCTGTTCTACTACTGTGAAAACCATGACTTAGGCAACTTATAAAAGGGACCATTTTACTAACAAGGGGGTAAGGGGCTTCCCTACAGTTTATAAAGGGTTAGTTCATAGCCATCATAGCAGGTAGCGTGGAAGGTAGGCATGGTACTGTAGAAGTAGCTAAGATTTCTCATCTGTTTCTCCAGCAGCATAAAGAGAGAGAGAGATTAATAGTGGCCCTGGCTTGAACCTTTGAAATCTCAACCATCCCCTCACCTAGTGACAAACCAACCTCAACAAGTGCACACTTCCTAATCCTTCCTACACAGTCAACCATCTGGGAACTAAGCATTCACACTTAGAAGCATACGGAGGACACTCTCACTATGACTGCCATATGCCCTAAATTGTTTTCAGAATGCTTTCATCACAGCAAACTTCAAGTCATATAGCTCTCTCAGAAGACTCTAACAGAAGTTCTAACAGAAGACTAAATCAACTTTAACCTCAAGAAACATTAATGGCATCTAGGGCCCTTCTGTCTTCATCTGCAGTGCAAATATATTGTCAATGCTCAAGTCTCGTGATGAGACATCTCTGCCTTGCCCATTTTCACTTGCCCTTTTTTTGTACTCTCTGAATCCTTTTTTTTTTTTTTTTTTTTTTTTGCTTCTGGCAATGGTTTTATTATTTATTATTTGTTATTTATTTTCTTATTATCATTAAACTTTTCTTACATCCTTTTTATAGTCTAGTCATTATCACCCTCCCATTCTGCCCTCCTCCAAGAGTCTCTCATCCCATTCTGCCTCCCCTGTCTCCAAGAAGGTGTCCCACAACCCCCACAACCCCTACACCCAGCCAGGCCTCCCCACTCCCTGGGGTCTCAAGTCTCTCAAGGGTTAGGTGCATCTTCTCCCACTGAGGCCAGACCAGTCTGTCCTCTGCTGTATGTGTGTCGGGGAATTCAGACCACCTAGCATATGCTGGCTGGTTGGTGGCTCAGTGTCTGAAAGATCTTGGGGGTCCAGATTAGTTGAGATTGCTGGTCTTCCTATGGGGTCCCCCTCCTCCTCAACTTCTTCCAGCCTTTCCCTAGTTCAACCACAGGGGTTTCCGACCTCATTCCACTGGTTGGGTATAAGTATCTGCATCTGACTCTTTAAGCTGCTTGTTGCATCTCTCAGAGGGCAGCCATGCTAGGCTCCTGTCTGTAAGTTACACCATAGCATCAGTAATAGTGTCAGGCCTTGGAGTCTCCCCTTGAGCTGGATCCAAATTTGGGCCTGTCACTGGACCTCCTTTTCCTCAGTCTCTACTCCATTTTTTTCCCTGCAGTTTTTTTCAGACAGGAACAATTCTGGGTCAGAGTTTTTGACTATGGGATGGCAACTTCAACCCACCACTTGATGCTCTGTCTTTCTACTGGAGGTGGATTCTATAAGATCTGTCTCTCCAATGTATGGCATTTTATCTAAGGTCCCTCCTCCTGAATCGTGAGATTCTCTCACCTCCCAGGTCTAAATAACTGCCCTTCCTTTATTTTGCTACATAATGGCAGACATCAGTTGCATAGGTTTACACTATAGTTTTTTGGTTTTGTTTTTGTTTTTTATTAATAAACTAGTCTGATTTCCCTGACTCTGATGGAAGAACAGAAACTTTGCTTGTGTCTTAAACATTTTGTAAAGTTAGTTTCCTGTTTGCTATCTTAACTGTGCAGCCTAAAATCACACAGGCATCCAAAGAGGTAGACAACAAACTGAGTTTGCATCATATGAGAGAGTAGATATAAAACCCAAGAACCTCCTGTATAGCTTCTACTTGAATATAGACTGTGGCCTCATGGAAACTGGCTACTTATTAACAAGTAAACAACTCTTATGTTGTAGCAAATATTAGTCATTATATATAATGAAAATTGTTAAGATTTTATATATAATAAACTACCCAAACTACCATGGTTCAAAGGTATACATGTAGAATAGCTACATCAGAGAATTTAGAAAAAGCCAAACAAAGATGTCAAGTCCTATGTGATTTTAAATGAATTACAGGACTTTTTTAGTTTTCCATTTTCTGTGACTCCTCAAATCGTTAATAAGAGGTCAGATATAAAATGTATACAGCTTCTGAAACAGTATATTTATGCCACTTTCTTACTTATCTGTTTGTTTCAATATAGGTCCCTGAAATCATTCTTGAGAGAAAGCATAAATGAAAGAACTTGGTACTTCTAACAATCCCTTCAATAGATTTATAAAAATAGTAATATTTTCACAAAACAGAATTGCTATCTCAAACAGGAAATATATAAGATTACAGGTCAATAAACAATCTTTATAGCTTCAGTTTATCAAATAAATTTATTAATTTATCCTTGCATCAAGAATGATGAATATGATGTATGAGACATGACTCATGCCTCTTTAAAAGTGTGAAATATGTTAGAGGCAATTTTTATAATCATTTCCCATAAAAATCAAAAGTAAGCAAACATATTTTTAGCACAGTTAAGAGTTCTAGAACAGAGTTCTGGAATTTCTGATGACCTAACATAGTTTGTGACACTCTGGAGAATCTGTCTTAATGTACTGATCATGTTGTGCCTGGTTTTACTTATGTCCTTTCCTTTTGTATCTATAAATCTGAAATAATGAGAGGTATTGATTAAGTGCCTAACAGAAGATTATGCCTTAAGTAAATATAGTCACTCATATTCCAATACCAATGTCTCGGACCTCAATTTTCTTAGTGTCCGAGCTAATATTTCTAAGCCAGATACAAGACTCTCAATCTTCTTCAGAGATTAGGACTTCAGGAGTCATTTAGATATGCTGAACATCATTAAATATAGTTAGATTTACCAGTAAGGTCTTATGGGTAGATTAAGAAATGCTGTTTAAAATATTGTAATATACATGCCAGTTCACATAGCCCATACTCACCTGGGCTCAGTCCAAATAAAACACTGTGATGCACTTTACACATCACTGTCTTGTATAATGCTGCTTCTGGTGCTGGATGCTTTATGAGCTAGTTCCTAAGATGTATAGTCTATCAACTTAGGCATATTTCCCATGGTTGAACTTTTCTTTGCTAGTCCATTTGTAGTATGGCAGGGATTATTCATCCTCTGCTCAAAACTGCTGAATGGGTTGTATAAGGCACATGAAGCATTTTCATACTGACAGTAGGCTGCTTCAGATTCAATCTTTATCCCCTGTAAAGCTAGAGATGCTATACACCATTTACTCATTTCTGCTTATCTCTTATTTTTTTCCTGGCTCTAGTTTCTTATGTCTCATAAAACAAATCTTGCCTGAAAGTACTCTTCTTATAGTATTGAAGAAAACTTTAGGTCATTAAAAGTGAATTCTGGGTAGAAGATGCAAGAATACATCAAGTTATTACCTCTGTTTAGTACATTCTGGATGTCTTAGCATTTTGCTATCTCAAGCTCCATTTTGCAGAAACAGGCATTGATAGGCTAGATACTGGGCTCTTGTATAGCACTGGCTGTCTACGTAGAAAGACACATGTTTGTTTGGTATTATCCCTTTTTTCTTCCTTATTCCTGTCTGTTGCAAGGAAAGAATTATCCAGAAGAATGAAAACATTGGATTGACCACTTTTAGCTTGAGTCCTAATTGTGGCATTTGCTAGTAATTTTTTCATATAGTTTCTTGATGGCATAAAGATTCATTTCACATTTGTGTATATGAGGTCGATGTAAGAGTTGTCATTAAAAAAATGGTACAGCAACCAACACTAAGCAGACCTGACACACATAAAGAATTGCAAGGCTTGGAGGCTCAAACATTTCTTTTAAAGCCACTATGTTGATGAGAACAAAGTTGTGCTTCTGGAGGTGCTTGTTAGAAGACTGGCAAACACCAGCATGGACAGACCAATAGAAATTCAGGAACTAGTGAGCTGATGGATATGAGAAAAACAAATAAACAAACAAAACACAGAAAACAAACAAAAGCAAAAACACCCTGGAGTAGCTAGGAGATACTAGTACAAAATAGGGGTCCTCCTCACCCATGGCCCCACCATTCCACCCCATACAGGCGATAACAACCTTGTAGGCAGGAACACCTGACAGGCATAAACAACACATGGATGTCAATTTTCACAAGCCACCCAGAGAGAACATGCAAGGAACCACTGGAAGCAGGGAACATGCATAGGCTTAGCCTAAATCAGAACAGCTAAGACCAAAATCTCAAACCCATGCTGTTGAACACTGCTCATTGCTGTTGGGATTTCAAACTTGTATAACCATTCTGGAAATTAATCTGGCAGTTTCTGAGAGAATTGGAAAGAGTTCTACTTCAAAATCCAACTATATCACTCCCGGGCATATACCCAAAAGATGCTCTGCCATACTACAAGGACACATGCTCCACTATGTACAAAGCAACTTTATTTGTAATATCCAGACACAGGAAATAACTCAAATGTCACTCAATTGAACAATGGAAACAGAAAGTGTGGTTCATTTATACAATGGAATACTATTCACCTATTAAAAACAAGAGTCTCATGAATTTTGCAGACAAATAAATGGAACTAGAAAATGTCACCCTGATTGAGGTAATCCAAACCCAAAAGGACATTGTATGTACTCACTGATAAGTGGATATTATCTATAAAGTCCTGAATACCCATGATATACCCCACAGACTCAAAGAAGTTAAACAAGAAAACAGTCCCAAGTGAAAATACTTAAAACACATTTAGAAGGAGGAACAAAATAGCCATAGGAGGCAGAGGGAGGTAAGACAATGGGTGAGAGAGGGGGAGGGGAGGGTATTTGGGAAGGGGCAGGATCAGGTCTGCAGAGATACAGGTGAGAGACAGAGTGCCATGAGAATGAATGGAAATCCATAGCAACCAGGGGTCGCAGTGTGGGAGGAATCTCTAGGAAGTTCCAGAGACCTGAGATAGGGGAAGCTCTCAGCAGTCAATTTGGGTGACCCTAGCCAAGCTAACAGTAGGGACTGGGAAGTAGAAGAGACCAACTCCTGTAGAGGATATCAACCCACCCACAAAATTTTTGACCCATAATTTGTCGTGTCTAAAAGAAATTCAGGGACAAAAGTGGAGCAGAGACTGAAGGAATGGCCAACCAATAATTGGCCCAACTTGAAACCCATCCATTGGCAAACACCAATTCCTGACATTTTTAATGACACTCTGTTATGCTTGCAGACAGGAGCCTAGCATAACTTTCCTCTGAAGTCTCTACCCAGCAGGTGACTGAAACAGATGCAGATACCCACGGCCAAACACTAGACAGAGGTCAGTTACTCTTATGGAAAAGTTGAAGGAAGGACTGAAGGCCATGAAACAGATGGGAACCCAACAGGAGGACCGACAGAATCAAATATTCTGGAACTCTGGGAGCTCTCAAAGACAGGGCCACCAACCAAAGAACATATGCAGGCTAAAATGAGGCCCTAGGCAGATATATAGCAGATATGCAGCCCCAACTAGAGAGAGGCTCTCCCTAAAGCCATAGACTGACTGTGGTACCCATTCCCCAACCATGCTTCCTTGTCGAGTCTCAAAGAAAGAGGGAGGATGTATCTATCCTGGTAGAGACTAGGTGTACCAGGGTGGGAGGGTTACCCAGAGATGCCTCACCCTCTCAGAAGAGAAAGGGAGGGGGGATAGAAGGGTCTCTGTAAGGAATAACCAAGAAGGGAGCAATGCTTGATGTAAATATATTAATTAATTAAAAATAGAGTTATTATAAAAAGAGAAAAACAAAGAACATATGTGAACTGCTCAGCTGGCCTGTAGCCATTTTATTAAGTTTTGCTTTGACAATTATTGGCATCTATCTCTCATGGATTATCTCTGTCATCCCATAATTTTTTGAATAATTTCTTTTCTAAAATATATTTTATATTTTATGCTGGTTGAAAGTTGTAAATGTTTTATAGATTTTAATTTGTAAAGCATTAAAAAGTAGATTTCCTTATTTGTCTTATATTATTGGGCAATGAAAATCATATGAGAACACTTCTCCATTAATGGTGGGATTGCAAACTGGTACAATCACTCTGGAAATCGATCTGGAGGTTTCTCAGAAAACTGGAAATAGATCTACCTGAAGATCCAGCTATACCACTCTTGGGCACATACCCAAAAGATGCCCCACCATGCCACAGGAGCAAATGTTCATAGCAGCCTTACTTATAATAGCCAAAAGCTGGAAACAACCCAGATGTCCCACAAGGGAAGAACTGATACAGAAATTTTGGCTCATTTTTAAAATGGAATACTACTTAGCTATTAAGAACAAGCATGTCCTGAGTTTTGCAGGCAAATGGATGGAAATATAAAATATTATCCTTAGTGAGGTAACTCAGACCCAAAAAAAGACATGCATGGTATATACTCATTAATAAGTGAATATTATCCAAGAAAGTAAAGAATACCCAGGATACAGTCCACAGGACTCAAGAAGGTTAACAAAGGGCCCAAGTAAGGATGCCTCAATACCACTTGGGAGGGAGAAGAAAGCAATCAGATGGGGCAGAGGGAAAGAGACCTGGGTGGGAAAGGGGACAGGGAGGGGAACAGGTGAGCATGATCAGGAATTGGGGAGGGCAGGATTAAAGCCATGAGGGCCAGCAGAAAGAATAGAAACAGGAAATCTTGGGAGGTAGCAGGTGGGGGATCCTTTAGAATGTACCTGGGGATAAAAGTCTCTCGGGACCCAAAGAAAGGAGGGACCTTAGATGAAACACCCTACAGTTGGGAAAGGGAATGGCAGAGTCCACCTCCAGCAGAAAGACAGGTCATCAAGTGGAGGGATGGGGTTGTCATCCCAGAGTCAAAAACTGATCCAGAATTGTTTCTGTCTAAAAGAACTGCAGGGACAAAAATGAAGAAGAGCCTGAGGGAAAGGAAGTACAGTGACAGGCCCAAATTGGGGAGGTCAAGGGGAGGCTCCAAGGCCTGACACTATTACTGATGCTATGGTGTGCTTACAGACAGTAGCCAAGCATAGCTGCCCTCTGAGAGGTCCAGTAAGCAGCTGAAAGAGTCAGATGCAGATACTTATACTCAACCAGTGGACAGAAGTCAACGACCCCTGTAGTTGAGTTAGGGAAAAGCTGGAAGAACCTGAGGAGTAGGGCGTCCACATAAGTAGACCAGCAATCTCAACTAACCTGGAGCCCTGAGATTTCTCAGACACTGAGCCACCAACCAGGCAGCATACATCAGACAATATGAGGCCCCCAACACATATACACTGCTTGGTCTGACCTCAATGAGATAAGATGCACCTAACCCTTGAGAGACTTGAGGCCCCAGGGAGAGGGGAGGTCTTTTGGGGTGGGGTGTGGTGTGGTGACATCCTCTTGGAGACAGGGAGGAGGTATGGGATGAAGAATAGTCAGAGGGCAGACTAGGAGGGAGATAACAACTTGACTGTGAAAATGAATAAATAATAATAATAATTAATAATAATAGTAAATATTTGAAAAAATAAAAAAAGAAAAAATATGGAATTAACTAGCTTCAGGGGATTATACAATGCATTTCTGTTCTATGTCTGAGAACAGAAGAAACAGATTTGGCAAATAATACTAATAATCAAAATTGTAATGCCTAAGAAATTGTTTCTATACATGTTTG
Source organism: Uromys caudimaculatus (assembly GCA_028551405.1). Classification (NCBI taxonomy): domain Eukaryota; kingdom Metazoa; phylum Chordata; class Mammalia; order Rodentia; family Muridae; genus Uromys; species Uromys caudimaculatus. Next base: position 1,686,111 of record CM052720.1, on the reverse strand, counting down.
AAAATAATGATGAGAACATTTTCCATGTATAAACTAAAAACCAGAACAATTTTATTGATCCAAAGAGTAAAACATTTAAATTATTATCACTACAATGAGTCACTGATATGCAAAATATCAATTATATAAAATACAAAAAATCAAATATAAAAAATAATAATTATGTGAAATGCATACTGTCTAATTTAGTAAAGAGATTAAGAAAAGAAAGACAGGGATGAGGAAGATTTAAGAAGGAAATGGAAAAAGAGGAGGAGAAAGAGGGAATTGTTTAATAGTAAAGAAAACCAGTCTGCCCATGATCTCTGCTTAGCCATCATCTTGTTTGAATATGGTTTGTTTTTTGCGGCAGTCTTGGGCTTTTGTCAATAGTGCAAAAGCTAAAACAGGAAGAATGTTCCACTTATCTTGGCCTCCTTATATCTTAAAACATCATGTATGATTCTCTTTGAGTGTAGACATGTTTTAACATTTTAACATTCATACATGTTTATACTGTGTCTTGATCAAATCCATCAAGTCATCACTTTAATTACTCTACATCATTTTACCACTTTCCTTTCTAACTTCATGGGCCCTTTTATTTTATGTATTTATGTTTTATAATAAATTGTTATCTGTATATACATAAGTGGGGTGGTATCTATAGGACCATGGGTAGCCTCTTAGTGTCCGTATCATTGAAGCAAACAAGTTCCCCTCCACCATCATCCATCAATTACTAACAACTCCTATGATAGGATGGAGCATCAGGAGACAATTTCTCATCCATCCTGGTAATTTAGTTGATTTGCTCTGGTGAAATCCTGTGTACAAGTCCCAGCCATGTGACTATGTTATCATATCCAGCGAATACATTTAGATATAGACATCTACTTCCTCTGGCTCCTATATTCTTTCCTCCCCCTCTTTCATGACAATCCCTAAATTTTGGGGAATAGGAGGAAAAAAGTATATGTCTCATTTAGAATGAGCATTCTAAAGTTTCTTATTGTCTAAATGTCAAGATGAAACGTCTTAAAGTATGTTTTAACATTGCATTGCAGGAGTGATCCTTACTTGAATTTCCAACAGTATCTCATGGCATTTTGTAAAATTGGTATCATTTGTAGTTTTTGTTTTCTTGGTATGCCACTTATTTAGCTCTCTGACCTTTGGTCATATTTTGAGAAAGATAAATAAAGTTTGTCATTTATTATTGTATAATTAATAGAGTAATTAAGATGCTCTGTTCAGATTTCAAGTGCTGACTTAATTTTCTTTTTAATGCCAATCCAATTAGCTGAACTTGATAAATAGTTCCCTGTGAAGAGGGAAAGGAAGATTTTTAAAAATGTTTGATTAACCAGCCAGGAGCACTATCATCCCAATTAGCACTGTGGAAAAATTATTTAGAAATTAAATAAAATCTACTTATAATATTTTACAAAATAGTTATAAAGCATTAATTCAATATAAAGCAGTTGTAAGTCATTAGAATTTACATTTGACAATTTCTGCTGCACATAAGCTGAATAATCGTTCTTCACATTTAAAATTAGTACAAAATTATTGTACATATATTTATTTGGACATGTAGTATAACATTTAGTGTGTATATGCCCAGGAGTGGTATATCTGGGTCCTCGGGTAGTACTATTTCCAATTTTCTGAGGAACCACCAAACTGATTTCCAGAGTGGTTGTAGCAGCTTGCAATCCCATCCAACAATGATGGAGTGTTCCTCTTTCTCCACATCTTTGCCAGCATCTGCTGTCACCTGAGTTTTTGATCTTAGCCATTCTGACTGGTGTGAGGTGGAATCTCAGGGTTGTTTTGATTTGCATTTCCCTGATGACTAAAGATGTTGAACATTTCTTTAGGTGCTTCTCAGCTATTCAATATTCCTCAGTTGAAAATTCTTTGTTTAGCACTGTACCACATTTTTAATAGGGTTATTTGGTTCTCTCAAGTCTAACTTCTTCAGTTCTTTGTATATATTGGATATTAGCCCTCTCTCGGATATAGGATTTGTAAAGATATTTTTCCAATCTGTTGGTTGCTGTTTTGTCCCATTGACAGTATCCTTTGACTTACAGAAGCTATGCAATTTTATGAGGTCTCATTTGTCAAATGTTGATCTTAAAGCATAAGCCATTGGTGTTGTGTTCATGAAAAATTTCCCCTGTGCCCATGTGTTTGAGGCTCTTCCCCACTTTCTCTGATTTTAGTTTCAGTATATCTTGTTTTATGTGGAGGTTCTTGATCCACTTGCACTTGAGCTTTGTACGAGAAGATAAAATGGATCGATTTGCATTCTTCTACATCTGACTGCCAGTTGAACCAGCACCATTTGTTGAAAATGCTGTCTTTTTTTCACTGGATAGTTTTAGCCCCTTTGTCAAAGACCTATGTAGGTTCATTTCTGGGTCTTCAATTCTATGCCATTGATCTACATGCCTATCTCTGTACCAATTCCATGGAGTTTTTATCACTATTGCTCTGTAATACAGCTTGAGGTAATGGATGGTGATTCCCCCAGAAGTTCTTTTATTGTTGAGAAGTGTTCTCAATATCCTGGGTTTTTTGTTATTCCAAAAGAATTTGCAAATTGCCCTTTCTAAGGTTATGAAGAATTGTGTTGAATCTGTAAATTGCTTTTGGCAAGATGGCCATTTTTACTATATTAATCCTGCCAATTCACAAGCATGGGAGACCTTTCCATCTTCTGAGATCTTTGATTTCTTTCTTCAGAGCTTGAAGTTCTTTTCATACAAATCTTTCACTTAATATGTGGCCACGCATAGCATCTAGCATACTATAGGTGATAGTGACAAAACTTAAAACATACAGACGGTATATATTGGACTCAGTGGGTATTTTCAAATTGGAAGGCACAATGTTGGGTAGGAATGGAATGAGAAGAAGGATATTCAAGAAGACAGAGAAGGAAATTAATATGATCAAATTTCAATGTATGAAGTTCTCAAAGAATAAAGGTATTAACATGTATTCATGTAATTGCATTATTTTTATTTTTGTATAAGAATAATACACCAGACAAACAAAATTCTGTCATCTGTGACACAGACAAGTCTACAGTCCATATAAACAAAGCCAAGCATTTTGAGACAACAAACACATGGTCTCACTGATGTGTGGATGTTAAGGAAGTTTCCCTCATAAAAAAAAAGAGTGATATGGTGTTTGTCAGAAACTTAGATTATTGGATGGGACATCTGGTGGTTCTCAGAAGTCAAGATTATGAGAAGGGAACAGATGGTGATTGTCAGAAACCAAGAGTGGGGAACAAGAATGAGATGAGTTAGTTTACCTTAGGAAAAATGATATCTAATGTTCTGGGTAGCATAGTATGGTGACAAGTTGACACTAATTTACTGTAATTTGTTGTAAATAGTTGAAGAAGAAATTACTTGAATATATTTATATAAAATGGAAGATTTTTGAGATCTAAGATATGCGAGTATTCTCAATTAGATAAGTATACTTACTGTATGTTACATAAAATTTTAAATATTTTTGGAGAACTCTGGAATAAAGATGGACAATTAACCCATTCTTAGATTTCTAACTATTTTTGCCTTCTCCAAATCTCCAACTTTTAGACAATTATGTTGTCTACTACATATAAAAAGATAAAATTTTACACAAATGAAGTATGCCCCAGAAATAAAAAGTAATGACTATTTCAAAAGTACATGTTAACTGTATTTTCAGTTTGATTAATATCTTTCATTAAAGTTTTTATTATATACAATCCATTAATTTATTCACAAACATTCAATACATTACCAAATACTTCTTATAGGGGATGGATGTATTATTCATATCATTATTTGAAATCATACTCTTAAAAAAAATTAACTATTAAGTTCTTAGGATGAAATCTGTGAAGCATTATTATTATTGTGCTATTTTAACAATACAAAAATCAACTTTTATCTATTTTTTACACTTAGTTATCTTTAAAGAAATACCAAAATAATAAAGTAATCTGTACACATTAAATCATGTATCTGTAGCTTGTCTTTTGCTACATTGTGGGTTCTTCTTTCTTCTACCCTACTCCCCCAGTGTTTAATCTACCCTTTCAACCTCCTAGCACCAAATAGGAGAAAGAAAATAAGATAGAGAGGAAAGGAAAGAGATCCCTAAATAAAGTCAGGATTTGAAATGGGGCTACATTATTGTTAGACTACTTCCTGTTGATTACAAACATTGACTTCTTTGGGACAAGTTTGATCTTCACTGTGAGGAAATCTAATTTCTTCTTGTTATTTCTTCTTTGCACATGACTACTAAACAATCTGAGACCAACCACAACCAACCATGACCAACCACACCAAACAGCAACCAACAACAACCAACCAAGCAACAACCAACCAACTAATAACCCACCCCATTTCAGGGCTCTACCATTTATATACCTTCTGCAAAGTTCCCAGAATTACAAATGTCACACATTTACAGAAACTATCTGCAGCCAGCAAAATCATGCCCCTGCTAGAAAATGAGGCAAGTCAGAGTCAGCTGCATTGGACAAGCTGAAGCAGCCCTGTATCCCATACCTGGGATTAAGACAAAACCATATTATTATACTATTTTTGTGTTCTAGAAAAGAACCCAAAATTCCCAAATTATCACTGTACGTATCTATCAAAAAAATCAATGAAATGACTTTGAACAATATTCTGCTAAACTCATAAAGTAGTGCCTTGTCCAGTTGTCATTAGAGAAGCTTCCTTGGGCAACAGATTAAAGCAGGTACAGAGTTCTACAGCCAAATTTTATGCAGAGATTGGACATCTGCATTGTGCCCATCCCATCAGAGCTCGGAAGAAGAGGAGGAAAAAATGTAGGTGTTAGAAGGGATGGAAGATACAAGGAGAACATGGCCCACTGAATCAACTAAGCAGGATTCATATGGGCTTACAGAGATTAAAGTAGCAAGCATAGAGTCTGCAAGGGTTGGCACCAGGTCCTGTTATAACTGTTAGTTTGGTAATTTTGTGAGTCTCCTAACAGTGCGAATGGGTGTGTCTCTGACTCTTTTGCCTACACTTGGTGCTCTTTTCTTCCTATTTGATTGCCTTGTCCAGCCTTTATATAAGGTCTCTTGCCTTGTTTTATTTTATCTTGTTTTGTTGTATTTAGTTGTTTTCTCTTGGAGGTCTGCTTTTTTCTGAAGGGAAACTGAGGAAGATGGATCAGGAGAGAGGGGAGGGGGTGAAAAGGAGGGTAAAACTGTGGTTGTGATGTATTATTTTAGAAAAGAATCTAATTTCAATATTTTAAAAGTAATGAATATCACAAAATACCTCACAGAAATCCATATTTCCCCCAGAGTTCTCCTGAGTAAAATAAATATTTCATCTAAAAACTCTTGTTCTCTTTCATCCTCAGCTATGTTTTACTCCCTCCTAGTTTTATAGCTTTTCCTTTCAAACATCCTTAAGTTTATTCTAGAATAAACATCCCAAGTTTCCCTGTGTCTCATGAAATAGTTTCCTTTCAATTCCTATATGCCTCTGTTACTTTCTTCTTTATTACAGCACTTATCACTATCACACTGGGCATTGTAGAATATATATCATATATTCCACATTCTAAGATACATAAATGTTGAGAGAAATATTAAAAAGAGTCGGCATTTTCCTGCACTATGCCAGGCATCTGTGGGTCACATGGCTCCAGCCAGGTGTTCTCATTTCAGCAGATTCTTTGACTCAGAGCTCCAAAAATCTCTCTCCCCAGCTTGCTAAGTTCCCACTGGTGGGTCAGTACCTCTCCAGCCCCATGCTACAAATCCCCATAGCCTTTGTGGTGCACATTAGTCAAACCCAGGCTTTGTGTCATCCCTTTCTCTCTTGAACTCAGATGAGCTGCCATGTGAAGAAAAATACAACACAAACTTAGTTCAGAAACAACAGTAACCCAATCACTGGGTACAATAACTAAAATCCTAATCTTATAAGCCTTATTAACTCTAAATCCTTTGTAGGCAAATCCTGACAGATCCACCATTGAAACAAAGTAACACTAGCAGCTACATCTTGTCCTCATGCTATCCCCATGGAAAAGGGTCATCTCTCTCTCTTCTGCTTCCTCTCTTCTCCTCTCCAACCCAGAAGTACCGCCTACCCACCCAGTGATTTGGTCCTTTATTCATTAGGGGATGTTTCACAAGAAGTCATCTTAGTTCATGACTCATTCCTCCTTCACAGCCCCTCCCAGGAGAGTACTATTAGTATCAAAATGCAAGCATCATCAGGGCCATCCACAACACATAGATATATGTATATGTTAGAAACTAGACTCCATGTGGTAGATGTGTGTAATGGTTTGAATAAGTATGGCTCCCATAGATTTATGTGCTTGGCCCATGGGGAGTGACACTATTAGGAGGTGGGACCTTGTTGGAGGAAGTATATCACTGTGGAGGCAGGCTTTGAGGTGTCCTATGCTCAAGCTACACCCAGTGTGGCACACAGTCCCCTTCTGCAGTTTTCAAATCAAGATATTGAATTCTCTGCTCCTTCTCCAGCACTATGTGTGCCTACATACTGCCATGCTTTCCACCATGACAATAATGGACTAAATCTCTGAAACTGTAAGTCAGCCCAATTAAATGTTTTCTCTTATTAGAGTTATTGTGGTCATGGTATCTCTTCCCAGCAAGAGAAACCCTAACTTTGACAGTTTGATTGTTTTTTTGTTTTGTTTTGTTTTGAGTCTTCTAGATTGAAAACAATGCTGACCCAAAATAGACAATTTATAATTTCTAATGTAGCAAGTAAAAATAAAACAAACAAATGAAAATTACAATATAATTACAACATAATCAGAACTTCAAGCCTGAGAAAAGGACAAGATCTCATATCTGCTCTGTAGGTTATATGACTGTGAAAACTAAACTGTTATTACTAATACCTCCGTATGATACACACTGTGAAGAGAAATGCCAAGGAGTAAGGGAATATTAATTCACAAGATTATTGTGAAGTGAATCACAAGTAGGGGGAAAGATAGGAAAAAATTATTGGAAGGAAAAAAAAATTGTGCATACAAAAGACAATGAGAGAGAAAAAAACATGATGCATCATGAAGGACAATTATTTCAAAGAAAGTCACAAGGCAGTGTTGATAGAAAGAATGCCAGAGAAGCAAAAGTAAGAGTGGGAATGAGAGAAGTTGGAAAAGTCATGCTGCAGAACACATTTCTAAAAATAAATGAATAAATAAATAAATAAAATGAATAAAAATGTATTCTGAGTTGGAGAGTAACTTCAGGTGGTAGGCAGAGATGACTCAAGTGCTCAGTGATAAGATCATCAACAACAATAGACAATGGGAATGAAAAAAGGAGCAATTCTGAAAATAATCTGAGGCAATTGAGAAGACATAGGAATTGATGGTGAACAATTAGAGTTGAAGTGATAAAGATCAGGCTTCAACAACTTTATGAATAGGGAAATTCAAGGACAATACAAATTTTTGGTGCTGAAAGACTAGGTTTGTATGTTGGCTTACACATGTCTATGGATTATTGACAAACTGAGAACTGGCTACCTGAAGTTTGTCATCAGAGATAGCATTGTGTGTCTGTAGCATGTGAAGTTGGAAAGAGGTAAAGCTCACATGAGGTTTTTTATGGAGAGAAAGTAATCAAGTGAGACATCAGTAACACTAGAAATAAATCCTTGACCAACATGGGCATATAAAAAGCAGACGATAAGAGGCTTAAGAGAATGAGAATGTTTTCATTCTCATCAAGGCACAGCAGTAAAGACTGAGGACTTCACTCTGAACTATGTGATGCTATTCTCATGTCTGAGATAATACACCAGTCACCTTCATGACTGAGTAGATGACCTTAGTGAAAATGTCAGTATTTGGGTAACTGAAGTCACTACCACATCATAATTCCTGGGTGTGACATTGTCCACTTCTTGAAACAAATCTATCATGATGTAGAAACAAACAAGTGAGACCAACTATGGTAAGAATACCATGTTCTACAGGAATCGTTCACACTTTGTTAATGATGCTATCTAACCACATAAGCATTTTCCATTCAAAACCCTGACCTATAAGCTGTACCTCTTGGATCTCACCTTGGAGCCAAGTTTTGTAGGGCATATACTAGGTATGGCCTTTACCTCTGACCACCAACAGATTGTTTCTGGATCGCAAGACAAAACTAAAAAGTGATGGAATACTCTAAATGTATATTCAGTATCAAAGCCACTTGGAATAGGTGCTGTCCATTTCTACCCAGCACCAGCAAATCTATCATCACTGCTAGTGACTGGGATAAGCTGTTGAAGATATAGATTTGTGCTAACAATATTAGCAACACAAGTGTCTGAACAGTGGGAATCTTTCTGGAGGATCTCAATGGAGGAGACCCATAGAGGATCTCCCTATGCTTCTGAGTGGTCAGGCTTTGCTTGGGATTTTAATGATGACACATTTATACACTAGATGGTAGGTGTGTGACTCAAGTTCTGTACTATAGTCCTAAGTGCTATTGGCTCTCTTCTGCTATATGGTTCAGCCTCAACTTGGAGGGAAAGTTGCTTTATATGAATAATATGGCAAAGTTACCCCATTGCTCTTCTCTGGCCTTTTCTGCTGAACTAAACTACATGATGTACAAACAACATGCTGTATATGTAGCAGGCAACTATAGTAACCCAACAGAGTATATATCAGAGTTTTAGTAATAAAATTGGTTTTCTGAGAAAATAGACAAAAAGAGCATGATAATATAATAGGTATGAATTGCAGGAAATAAGGAGGAGAGAGTGATGGCATCTAGGCCAAGCAGAATTTTTTTTCATTTTTATACTTAACCATGTAAACAACCTAGCAGGTACATCAGTGAGATCATTAAAGTTCATTTTTCTCATTCGGCTGCACACAGAGAGAAACAAACCAGGACAAGAGGCCAGGGTAAGGAACCACCATGTGTTTTTGCCAATGTGTTTAAATTTGGGAAAGCTTCAGTTTAGAGAAACAAAGAATGTCTGGCTACCCTCATTGAAATTATTAGCATTTACAGCATCTTTTTTTCTACAACAAAGGTAAAAGTTACTTATCACTGAGGATTTCTATAAAACTTCTTTTTATTTCTTTATACTAAAGTATCTTTACTATAGATAAGAGATTTTAATTTTGTTTTACAGAATGGTATTTTATAGAAAGAATGAAAAACTTAAAGATTTTGTCCTATAAATACATTTAAAATAGTGCCTTGTAATCAGACTCTAGGAAATAATATTATAAGTAATTTCATGTATTTAAAATTGGGATTAAAAAAATAAACCCAAGTTCAAACATCATCAACTGTGGAAACAGTATTATGCCAGACTATGTAATAAACTATATCCAAATAATTAGGTTTAACTTGTAACTGCTAATTGTATTTGCATTTGGAATTATAGAATACAGCAAGTGCAGCTTTGTACTTAAAATGTACAACATATAATCATCTTAGACCTAAATTACCCCACTCCCTAAAATTATTTGGTTCTATGTTGTACAATACAAAAATTGCAATATTATTCAAAATTAGTATCTTCCAGCAGTATATATTTTTAAATTAACTTACTCTATTGAATCTCTTTATTATACTGTATCCAATTTAAATGTGCATATTAGATAAGACAAAAATCAATCTTTGACTATTTATCTTATCAAACTTACCCTAAGAGTATATATATACTCTTATAAATATAAGTGTATAAATATACTCCACCCAAATTAATATGAAAATGCTGTTGTCTTTTGCATAAGACAACGTTCTTGGGATCCTTTCTCACTTGTGATTGTATCATAATGAAGGAAGTGGTTCTGATGCTTTGATCCAGGACTTTTCCTGTGAACATGGAAGGTCCTGTTCCCCAATTGGTTCTTGATTGGTCAACAAAGATGCCAGTGACTAATGGTTGACCAGAGAAGGCAGGACGTCTAGGTTCCCGCAAGAAGAGTAGAAGCAGAATAAAGAAAGGGATTTACCTTGCTTTGGAGGAAGAGAGAGTCATCAGCCATGTTAGATCTCAGGTGGAGTGGCCATTAGCCACTTCCCCAAGCAGGAGATTAGAAATGCAACTAAGGTGAGGGCAGATATAGGGTGTTAAACAAGGAATATAGGAAAATGCACACTAGCCACTATAGAATTAGAAGAGCCCACACACTGAATCATAAGGCAGGTTAAAAATGAGCTATATGTGTGTGTCTTTCATCCACAGATCCAAGGAAACCAGGGTGGTGGCTGGTAGCAAGGTCCATGTGGAGCTTAAAGTAGGGTAGTAGAAACGATATGCTACACCATAAAAATGAATTAAAACTTAAATTGTTCAGTATTCAAAATCTGAAATTAGGGACTGAATTTTAATCCCAAACTATGTAAATTTTTATTCATCTCTTTAGGTATTCTCATTCTAATTAATTATAATAAGATAATAAGAATGATCACTATTCAGCTTAGGGTGGATTTATGGTATAAAGAAAGAGAGAGTTCTGCTAATGAATGATTGCCCAGTCACTCACAGAACTCTGGTCTTTCTTATACCATGAATTTGAACATCAGAAGTTCTTTTTTTTTTTTTTTTTTTTTTTTTTTTGGTTTTTTGAGACAGGCTTTGTCTGTGTAGCCATGGCTGTCCTGAACACACTCTGTAAACCAGGCTGGCCTCGAACTCAGAAATCTACCTGCCTCTGCCTCCCAAGTGCTGAGATTAAAGGCGTGCACCACCACTGCCCAGTCATCAGAAGCTCTTGATAGTCCATCTTCAATAGCCTTTTATACGAATTTTTTTTATGCTTCTTTCCCCTGATAATGTCTCACACTGAAATACCTGCAATTCCAAACAACCTGGCTTCCTTGGGCATCCTTATTCTTGCATGACATCCTGCAGCTGTTTCTTCAGTTGAGACACTTCTACTTTTCATTACTCCATTAGTAAGGAAGAAATCAATCAGACCTGCAGAATCTCCTCTGGCCTTCCCAAGGAGTTCTAAGCTTCTCTCAGGAGCCATCATACATACTTGCTTTTCGTGACATTATCTTAGCTTGTTGCACTAAAAATGTACTGTGGTTATTAAGTCTCCTCCCTGCCCTTTGCCTCAATTCTTAGGGGCAGTTTTATCCATAATCCTATGACCTCTGCCCCAGGTGATTTAAAAAAATGAGTCTATATATGATTGTTTGAAAATGACATGTTTAATTGTAAATGGAATAAATGAAATGCAATTCACACTAGTTTTCTTTGGAAATAATGGAAGAAATTATGTGTACCCAAAATCTTTCCTGAATTAATAATACTGAATAAGTATTTCAAAATGACTCACTGAATTTAACTTTGGGCAAATTACCTAACTCATTGAAGTTCAAATTTTTCCCCTAGGCAATTATACAATATCATATTCCTGTATTTATATCGAAATTATCAATAAGATACGTTCATGAACTAAGACAGTTTAAAAGCTTATGATAAAATTAACATCTTTAGAATCTATTCTGCTTAGAAGGAGAATTTATCCTGAATAAATAGAGCCAGCAAAACCAATACATAGTGACTGTTATTTAGTGCTAGTAGAATAAGTTGGAAGAACAATTCAGACATGGCAAAGAGGACCAATGAAGTCTTTCTTTGGAGCATTAAAGCCAGATAGTCTGTTTGTGAAAATGTTTGCACACTGGTATGTATATCCCCAAATCAGGAGTGGGCTAGAATTTTTGCTTTCCTTGTGAACACAAAACTCTATTCAGTAGCAGAAAGAAGTTTAATGCTTCCATTGTACAAAATTAAGTTGAAAATTTAAACTCAAATATTATGGGAGAGATTCAGAAACAAATTTATTTACAGGACTTCTTTATATATCTTGGCTACATATTAGACCCAAGAAGTTATTAAGGGAGAAATCAAGCAGAATTTCATTAAACCTAACCTAAGTGTTGAAATCACATAAAGTTAGTAATATAAACCAGGAAAGACGGTGCATAATTTGACCTAAAAGTTAGCATAACATGGAAGACAGCAGGTTTTTTTTGTTTTTGTCTTTGTTTTTTGTTTTTGTTTTTGTTTTTGTTTTTTGTTTTTGTTTTTGTTTTTTGAGAAATCAGAGGGATAAACAATTGGCAATTGGGACTTAATTGTGAGCCCCAAGTAAGGAATGAATTGAGGGAGATATTTATGTTTCTAAGGTTGCTGCTGCATAGCAGGCCCAGCTAGGAAGCTGGCCTAATGAAGAGAAAGCCTGTTTTCTTTGCAACTCAGAGAATTCGTTTGGAAGTTTGAACAAAATAATCTATGAGAGTAATGTAGGCAATATCTAATGCATGATAGCTCATCTGTAATCATTCCTGTGCCCTTGCCTTCTTTTCCAATATTTTCCAGTAATTTAGCCACAAGACTGGGACAAAATCTTAGATTTCTGCTTATCATCCCAGAGTTTTTTGTAAATGGACTGCTGATCTATAAACAAAGATAAAACACAGGAATTTTAAAGCAAATATTCACAACTTATCCTGGAATTGCTTACAAGCTGACAGCTATCCAATTTATTTTCAGTTTATATTTAAAATGAATCATATGTTCCAAAATGACTGATAAAAACAGCTTTGTTGCTGAAGCCAATTCATTTCCATCATTTTTGGACAACATTCAGAGCTATAACAGACTTTTGTGGTGTTTAAAAGCATTCATCCAAGACAACAACAAATGCTAATTATCATAAAAAATAAATAGCTCCTGATAACATGATTTTAAGAAGTTCTTCTAGTCCAGAAATATATTTCATCTAACATCCATCTGTTAGGGTGTGGGAGCAAGAAGTGGATGAAATTATCATGTGTCAAACTGGACAATACAACAAAGTAGAAATGAATATAAATAAGGGATAGCATATGTAAAAAGTAAATCTGGAAAAGAGAACATGTAAATAAAAATAGCACATGTCTCTCCTTCAGTAAGCAATTGATACATGAGTCCACAGTCAAGTCAATGCTATTTAACTTGACTAGTGGGAGTATAGGGGCCCCTTTCAGTCAACAGTCCTTATTACAATTACACTTTTCCCACAATTTCAGACTGTAATCTACTCTGCTTGGGCAATTCACCTTAAGGAAAAAAAAAACCTTTTTTATCAGTGATAATTTGAGACATCAAATTACATGCAACAAAATTTTATATACTCAGCAACGCGTTTCAAAAAGATTTTACTGTTTACCCACAAGTCACTTCTATTATATAAAACAATGAAAACCAAGTTGTCAAAACTAAAAATTTAAACTTCAGAAAGATAAAAATACTCACTTAGCAATGTAATGTGCTAATTAAAAATAATACAAGATCATGAATAATCAAATGTCCGTAAGTATGGCATGTAAGCACAAAGATGGGACCTTCGTCCCCTTTACTGGCATATGATCACTGCTATAACAGTTAGTGCTAACCAGCAGGTGCCTCATCAATACATGTTGACTTAAATGTTGTCTAAAATAGAATATCCATAATCTATAATTGTTTAAACTTCAGTTTTTAAGATATGCTTATTCTGTAAAATTATTATTTCTTTAGTATCAATGTATATTATATTCAAAATCAAATAATTCTGAAATGTCTAACTTTCAAAATAATAAAATGATAAAGTATCTTGTTTCAGGGAAAGTAGGTGACTATTGAGACAAGGTTTCACTCTATGTCACAGACTAACCGTGAGCTTGCTATGTAGGCCATGCTGACCTCACAGTAGTGGTAACCTTACCAATGAACATGCTTGGATATAGCAAAGCAACATTACTGTGCCCAGGTATAAAGCTTTTAAAAGGGAATTTGAAATGTTTTTAATTTGAGGTCAAGGTCTCCACAAGTGTATAAGTGAAATTGACTATATATATTTCTTTATTTAAATTTATACTGGTAATAGAAATATGTAGAATATTATCTATTGTTTAGAAAGAAAAATTGTGTGTGAATATTTGCTGTACTAATTGTGATATGAACTGGTTACACATACTACTGTTTGTTTGTTCACTCCATCAGTATGTGCATGCATGAATGAACATTTTCATATATTATAGTTAAGAAACATGGTATGTCTAAGCACACTTCAATCTTTTGCTGATTTCTTTCTAATTATAAACAGTGTGAAAATAATAAATATAAAATAGATCATGCAATCATATATATGTATATATAAATGTGCATATATGTAAAAATAAGTATGTATGCTGTTTAGACAGCATATGCTCAAATTTTACTAAGAAAGAATAGAGATATGACCAGATCCATTTTCTATATTTGTGTATATAGCCATCTATCGACATAAATACAGGTGGACTAATTTGTATCTGAAGATTCCCTGGGTATTACACATTATGCAAACTCAGGAAAGGTGTTAAGACACAGCTTTCTAGGAGGACTTTACCAATTATATAAAGGAAATTATTTGAGAGGGAAACAATCCTTGAAAAGTCTAATTTAAGTTAAAAGACCCATTAAAAATACTTGTAATTTTAAAGATTTTATTGATAAATGTAAAAGCTAAATTACTAAAATAGTTTTATATTTTTCACCAATATAAATAAGATTATTAATTTCTATTGAGGCTAGCACTTCCTTAACTTGGTGAAAATATATTTAAACTATTTTCATTGTTTGTACAAGCTTGAAACTCTTTGTTCTCTTAGCAGAGTTTCTATCTTTCCATTTGCATTGATAATTTCATTATAAAAGGGATAAATTTCTACACAAAGTTTTGTTCATTGTCAGCATATAAAGTGAGTGGGAACAAAGGATGTTCCTGCCATATTTGGAGGGAATTTAAATTCAAATGAATTTCAATCTCAATGTAAATTTGAGGGGATAGTGAAAAGGTCTAAAATAAAATGTTTTGCATTCTAATTTAAAACAATATTTAGAATACTAAAAAATATCCTTAAATGAAATCAATTACCATGATAAACATATTTACCTAGCCAAAATAACTGTCAGCAGAAAACTACAAGTTTGATTTTACTCTTTACTTTCTTATGTTTCTGAGACATGTTTAAAATTAATAATTCACAATAACATTCAACCACAATTAACAATCTTTAAAACAATTCAATATAGACAACCACTGTACAGCAAACATTTATTAAAATATTCTAAGAGAGAGACATGAGTTTCATTAAATTTAATTT
>CM052720.1:1603927-1670818 GCA_028551405.1 Uromys caudimaculatus | reverse complement strand
AAAAAAAAAAAAAAAAAAAAAAAACCAAAAAAAAAAAAGAAGAATATAGAGCAAGGGAAACACTCTTCCAATGCTGGTTAGAGTTTAAACTTGTACAACCACTCTGGAAGTCAATTTTGCTGTTTCTTAGAAAATTGGGGGGGGCGGGGGGGGTGGGGAATTAGCTCAGTGGTAGAGTGCTTGCCTAGCAAACACAAGGCCCTGGGTTTGATCCTCAGTTCCAAACCAAAAACAAATTTTGCAGGGCAGTGGTGGCACAAGCCTTTAATCCTAGCACTTGGGAGGCAGAGGCAGGTGGATTTCTGAGTTCGAGGCCAGCCTGGTCTACAGAGTGAGTTCCAGGACAGCCAGGGCTACACAGAGAAACCCTGTCTCGAAAAACCAAAATAAATAAATAAATAAATAAATAAATAAATAAATAAATAAATAAATAAATAAATAAATAAAGTTTCTAAGTGGTATGTATCTACACAAAAGTAGTTCCCCAAATCTTGAATATTTAATGCTGTTATTTGTTCAACGTTTTAGAAAAATAAAAGTTTGTATTTCAGCATACTACTTAAACCTGTGGATTTTATTACTTGCTATATACATATATCATTTGCATAAAACAAAATTCTATGTCAAAATTTTAAATTTCTTGATGTTTACTGACAGTCATGAGACTTTTCTTTAGAAAACCATTCTTTCAACAAAATTATTTGAATATAATAACATGAAATTCATATTATCTCTTTTAATGCATGGTTCAATCTTCTAATGCTTATTTTATAAATATAGAGAAAATATATGTGATCAGACTGTTATTTTTCTGGATGTGTGAAACAAGTGTTGATATTTGGCACCAAATGTCTTTCAATCTCTTCACATTGTTATAATAATAACAACAATAATAATTAATAAACAACAACAAAATTAAACTAATAAAAGAAAACAAACCACAAAGAACAGAAAGAACTTGGAATGTGCTCTAAAAAAGAAAAGTCAGCCACAGAGGCTGCTGCTCTTACCAGTGCTGTCGTCATACACAACTGTGACTGTTTTCCACTTAAAAAACTGTACCAAATCCAAGATGGCACGGCTGAGGGAAGAGAAGTCTGGGTAGAGACTGACATAGAAGGAATCCTTGTTGTCTGACACCTGGTGCTTCCAGCGGGTCTGTATGTGAGGAACCCCAAGAGCATTGCAGATGGACTGCACAGCATTTGCTGATGAACTGTGTGAAGGGCCGAAGATAGCAGCCACCCCAAGAGACAGCTGATCACAAGCTGGAAGGGAAAAAAAGAAGTCTGTCAATAAAGACAGGGAAGGAGGGCATGCATTGCTACTAAATCCTATAAATGTCTTCCTGGTAAATATTCTGTCTCAAAAATATTAACCCAGAATTGCTCCTGTCTAAAGGAAATTCAGGGACAAAGAGTGAAGCAGAGACTGAAGAAAAGGCCATCCAGAGACTGCCCCACCTAGGGATCCATCCCATCTGCAGACACCAAACCTAGACAGTATTGCTGATGCCAAGAAGTGCTTGCTGACAGGAGCCAGGTATGGCTGTCCTCTGAGAGGCTCTGCCAGAGCCTGACCAATACAGATGTGGGTGCTTGCAGCCAACCATCGGACTGAACACAAGGACCACAATGGAGGAGTCAGGGGAAGGACGGAAGGAGCTGAAGGGGTTTGCAACTCATAGGAAAAATAACAATATCAACCAACCAGATGCTCCAGAGCTCCCAGGGACTAAACCACCTATGAAAGAGGACACATGGAAGGACCCATGGCTCCATCTGCATGTGTAGTAGAGGACTGTCTTATCTGGCTTCAATGGAAGGGTAGGCCCTTGGTCCTGTGGAGGCTAGATGCTCCCCTGTAGGGGAATGCTAGGGTGGTGAGGGGGGAGCACCTTCATAGAAGGAGGGGGCATGAGACGGGATTTGCGGAGGGGAAACTGGGAAGGGGGATAACCGATATAGAAGATAGATAGATAGATAGATAGATAGATAGATAGATAGATAGATAGATAGATAGATAGATAGATAGATAGATTGATAGATAAATGATTTTTCTTCTTTAGTAAAATCTGCATTTTTATAGTTCTTCACTCCCTTTGCTCCGTCTGAACCCTACCCCATGTTCCCTTTCGGTTGCTTGCTTTCAAATGCATGACCTCTTTTTCTTTAATTGTTGGTTTGTATGTTAATATATATATATATATATTCCTAATACATAAATAAAACCTGCCTAGTCTATAGGACGTTACTTGTATGTATGCTTGCTAGGCTGATCATCTGATGTATGGTAACCAGTTGTGCTCTCCCAAGGGGAAACTGTTTCTTTCACGTTCAGCTTTCCTAAGTTGACTATAATTATGTCATTATTTAGTAGATATTTTCAGTTTATTACAAGAAAATTATTTCGGCCAATTTCCTGGGAACAAAATTTCAAGTAATTCCATAAATAACGTCAAGAGAATAGGGGAAAGAAAAAAATTAAAGGATTTTTTTCAGCATAAAATATGAAATACATGAATACCTCAGCATAGACACATTTAAAATTAGATAAAATTCAGTTGTTAGTAACATTTGCTATGTTTCCTTTAAGAATTCAATATGATGTAATTAAATTGGTTCTGAACACACTGATTGCTATTTTCCAAATAATGATCAGAATTCTAAATAAGTATACAGCCAATTCTCAAATCTCACTCAAAATGGGGTTTTAATTCGTGTATTTTGAAACTGATGGCTTGCCTGGAAAATCGAAATCCAAGAAAAGATGAAAATACCTGGAAAGTCCTCTGTTTTTAAATAACACAGATGTGTCATTTTCATTTGTTTGTTTGTTTGTTTGTACATAGGTTTTCCTGTGCTAACCAGGCTGGCTTTATCTTAATTTCAGAGTTATGTAGGATAATAGCCTTGCGACATCTGCTTAGCTAAACAGGAGTCACTTAAAAAATATTGTATGAATTAATAATTCAATTCTAAGACATGCATTCTTTGATAAAGCAAAGCATATGCATGTTTTCTGGGCTGAACATTTGAAATGGAATAACCAGTTAATATGCCCTGTCCTTGAGAAGACTGTTTCTTCCACTCCCAGCTTATATTAGTTGACTATAATCAGGTCATTTTCAATGGTCAACACCTCATGAACTTATGACTAAATAGTTTCAGTTTATTACAAAATAGTTAACTTAGCCAATACAGATTAAATGAAATATATAAAGAAAAAGCATCAGAAAAACTCTAAAATTTAACATCTTGCCATATAAAATGATTAAAATTATTTTTAAATGTCTCAGTTGATAACTATTTAAAGTTCAGCTTTACTATCATGATGATTTTAGACATTTGTAGAGACCCTGTAAGATTCAAAATATCCTTTGGATCTCTCTTCCTTTACTTATTTCTTCCTGTCCTAAACAACAATAGCTAATTAAATAAAATACAAATGATAGCTTTTCCTCTTTTACACATTGCAAAGAAAGTTGCTTATTTGAGTTTTCCTACCTCTAGGCTAGATTCCTAAGAGGCTTTAATAAATGGTTAATCAGAAAAATGTCTTATAAACCAGGTAACTTTATTGCCTAAGGATTGTGCTAGGACATTCTACAATAGTATTCTGTTTGCTGTCAGGAAAATTTGAATCTATATTTCGACACTGCACCTTCAAAGTCACCATTAAGAAAACAGAGGGAAAAATAACTCGAAAATAAAAGAAGTCTATTAATATTTTATCTACATTTTCCTGACTCCTTATGCTTCAATCTGAATGTTTTCATTAGCAGCAGAATTTCTTCTTCCTTAATGGAAATATCATGAGCTATATTACTAATCAGGTACACTTGTCTTGAATTTAATGACTTAGTTTGCATTTGTTGTGACAAACAGAACATTTTACAGTCAACTCTAACCTTTCCCTCCAGTTTTGTAAACCTTTTATCACCATGACATGGATCTGAAATGTGGAAACTAATTTGTATTCTCAAAAATATGAATTCAAAGGGCAAGCAGAATATGACTTTGAGAAACACAGATTAGCATCTGGGGAAAATAAAGAATCTTCTGCCTTGAGAAGGCATTTTACTTTATCAACTGCCATTAATATTAATAAGCATGGAAGACAACTTCATCAAAGTAGATATACAAGTAATTATATATGTCTCCATCAATACCAGGTAACTATTAAAACAATATTAGAATCATAGAAAGGTAAATATTGTTTTAAAGACTATGATAATAACAAATGCTATGTTAGGCCACTCTTAAGTGAATCTATAGTACAGACAGCAATGTCTACTATATAAATGCTAACTGTGCCAATGATAGGACCCGCCCTCCTGCAATAAAATCTACCTATATACAAAAAGATCACCTTTTTAACTCTATTTAAACAGTCACTATTGATAGTGCTGTTCACACTATATATGCCTGGGTAATGAATGGTTCTTTTTCAGATTGCTTTAATGTTTTTATTTAATGTGTATTGGTGTTTTGTCAGTGCATATGTCTGTGTACTATGTCTATGCAGTGTCCTTATAATCCAGAAGGGTGATTGAGATTGCCCTGGAACTAGAGTTACAGAGAGTTATTCATTGCCGTATGGCTGCTAAGAATTTAACCTGAGTGCACTGAACAAACAGCCAATTCTTTTGTCATTTATATTAGTTAATTGCTTAAACCTCCAATAACAATAAAAGTAGAAAAGTATGAAAAAACAATTCATCTATCACAAATTTAATTTCACTTAAAATTGTATTTGTGTAAATAAAAACTAATGAAAAATGTATAAAATCAACAATTTCTCTAACAAAACGTATGTAGATATTAAAGATAATTTCTTTCACGTTAATGTCCTTAGTAATTTATTAACAACATAAGGGAATCAAGAACTTTCTTAAGTACACAAATAAATCTGAAATGTAGAAACCATTGTATATAGCTATTAATTACCTTTCTTAGATGCCTCAAAACTGTCATAGAGGTTGATCTTCTGAGTATCATAGGTCAAAGTGGTATTGGGCAGCAGAGTCCTGTTCCTATTGATGGTGTTCACAGCAAATCTGAATGCAAGTTCTTCAGCTCCCATGGGGCCAGATTCCACATATTCAAATATACCACCTAGAAAAGCAAGAGAACAATTATAGAGGTGTTAGAATACAGTTAAAATGTTTTTGAGCATTATTTATGTATAAATAAGAGAGATACACACAGAGAGGGAAGAGAGAGGGGGGATAGAGAGGGGGGATATGTTTCATAATGGGATTTATACTTACTTTTTCTATAAAATTTTAGTTACAAGAAACTACAACAAAAACTTTGGAATTTTTGCCTAATTTAATGCTGTTTAAGGGTATTTTTTCCTTTATATTTTATGATTACATATATTAAGACAAAACACAAAACACAAAATTATCTGCTCAATTTTTATATAATAACAGAATTGTCAATACTGAATAATGACAAACTGTAAAACTTACTATTCAGAAGACTGAATTACATTTGTCTTCCTTAAGTAAGACATCACAAACCTTTACCCAAATGTATATATTTGCAATGGCAATATATCCATAATGATAGAACAGTGATAGTTACATCTTGTCGTAGTCAACAAATACATAAATAGACTTAAGGCATACTTTGCAGGAGATAATTCATGATAGATACTAGAAACCCAGCCAACTTTCTGTGGCTAGAGAGTTTATAGTCCTAAGCCAGTATAATTTTTAACTGTATTATAAAGAATTATGCTTATATACAAAGATAACTGTCACTCTCACTCCTCCAAAAAAAAAAAAACCCAAAACAAAGAACAAACAAACAAACAAAAAACAAAGCTTCTTTTTGTAGCAGACAGAGGCTACTACAGACTGCCATATGTGGCCAAAATACAGAGAGTATCTGACTGTAGGGTGTAACCCAGTTACTATATCTACAATACAACACCCATGCCTAATTAAGGGAACATTGCAGAAGAAGGTGTAGAAAGATTGTAAGAGGCACAGGAGCAGAATGCTCACTACCAAATAGTATCTACTAGACTTGACAGGGATCCTGGACCCCATGACATTGCAACTACATGATGGCAGAAATCAGACATGCACAATGACAATACCAGTTGACATGCCAATATTGTTGGCGAAATTTTATAAGACCTCTCTCCTAGATGAATAATTACTGGTAGTCAATAACTGGTGAAGGAGGGAAAAACAGTTTTCTCCAAGATTAAGACCCTGAAATAAGCCATCCAATTCAAAGCATACTCATGTATGGAACTGTTAAAAAAATATATTAAGTATTTATATAAATAAAAATGTACCAAATTATGTAAAATGCAAATTTTGGTATTTTTCCTATATAAAATTTGAACAAAGTAGAATTGCTCTTTAATTTTACTGTACATTCCCTTTCAGAAGACATAACAGTCATGAATGCTGCAGCTTCAAAACAAAGTCCCTCTATTATCTACCTTAACGCATTGTAATTAATTAATTGTGAATTAAAAATATAGCTCCTCAATCTGTTACTGTGCATAAGCAGCCTCCCACCCCCAAACCCACTTCTTCATCCTTGCCCCGCCTTCCTCTTCTCTGGCATCTTTAACATTTCCTCACATTGAATTAGATGTCTGACCTTGATAGAATCTTTTCCTTATTGTTGGCTTAGTGAATGAAATAAAAGGGTACATACCTACACATGAATTCTTTCCAACCTTTATCACTGAGAAACAAGTGCTTTAAACATAAGGAATATTTCTGTTTCTCCCTTTAAATCTATATTATATACTTTAAACACAATCCTACACAAATCAAACTTCCTTGAATGAATCAGTTCATAGTTGACTACTTGTATCCTGCCAACTGGAAACATGGAGCAGTTTACTAATTCTAAACTAAGATAAAAATTTGGAATTTTTGTCTGAAAATCTAAAGTGATCAATATTTGATGACAGTGACTTCAAATTCTTTTGTCCTTACTCCTCCTTATGAATAATTCAGATAAAATGTTACTCTCACATATTATCACTGTTCTGAATATTTAAAGAAATCTTTAAAATTATTTGGAATAAGTCAGTCTCTACCTTAATTGAATAAAATGTATAATTAATTTTATGGACTTAATCTCAGATTCCAATATTTATCTATTAAAAAAACAAAACATACACTCAAATTATCTTCTTGAAAAGACACCCAACATTATTAACTGTAGAGAAAAACATGAATAACAAACCACTCTAACATGTTCATGTTTTAATTGGAAGGACCCTCCCCCAAAATATTTTATTAAAACATCAAAGAAAATTTGTATTGAAAGCACAAATCTAAAAGTGTGTGTGCAGGGTGAGACTAAATGTGATTTATTTAAACATTGATAAAGTTAACTTATAACACAGTAACATCATAATAGAAAAATAATCACTATAATAGAGGTTACAAAAGTACTTGAAAAGCATGCTTGTTAATTTTAGAAAATAAGAAAAGAGAAGGGAAATAGTGATATTTTCTTGAGGCTGAGCCACAGATGAACAGTATTACCTTTGGAAAGAAATTCCATTACGGTCACTAAATGATAAGAATAGACTGAATAGTCACTTTAATGTTTATCTTACTTCATTATATAAGATACTTAAATATTTTTAGTCAATAATATTGTATGAAATTTCAAAATTGTAGAAATGTATCAGCAGCATTCATGCACCAAATAAATACTAACTGGATGTGGGCTTTGGTTCTGTACCTGATGACATATTTTCAATTTTGAACTCTTACTCATTCCCTGACTTTTTCACGAAAGGTGAAAGCAGAATTATTTAAAAGACATATACACATCTAGGAAATCAACAACTATTTCTTCTTTAGATACTATTTGTACAACCACACATGTACTTGTTAGGTAATATAACCATCACAAAGCCAATTGGAAAACATTTTTTAAAAAAAAGCAAAGAGCATATACAGATAAGCTTGACTCCACATGGTCCTTTGCAACATTAAGTGTGGACTGCACAGATTTGTTCATCTAGAAAGCAGGGGATTTTTTTTTTCTTAAGTCAGTTCATGAATACTTTTTTGATTTCAAAAGATGGACAAACAAGATAGAATCTGCAGGTATCTGGGATGTTGAAGATTCAGAGATGATGTTGTCAGACTGTCAGCCGTGGCTGTTCTCTGTATTAAAGGGTATATTTAGATGGCTGAAAACAGCTGAATGAGTACACTTGGGAGAATGACCAACAGATATGATCAGGGATAGTTGTAGCCTAGGACAAATCATGGACACACAAACAGTCTTTTTGATTCAGGTCATGGTAAGAATAAAGACCAGAATTTATGCTAAGAACTGAAAGAAGACACAGTAATGAAAGAAATTCCATAAAAATGTGCTACTAATTGTCAACTGTAAAACAGATCTATTTCCCTGTTGTAAACTAACTAAAGGAGAAAAGGAAAATTTGTATTTTGTCAATAGCCTTATCTGTTTTCTAGAGAATGCCTTTAAAAATAATGTTCTTTGCTAGATCTGGTGACATTTCAGTACACAGGAGAAAGAAACAAAGTTTGTTGTTGTTGTTGCTGTTGTTGTTGTTGTTGTTGTTGTTGTTGTTTTGACTTCTGTTTGTTGTCTTTTGTTTTTTGTTTTGTTTTGTGAATTTTAGGCTAACTTGTTCTATAGAGTTCCGGATGAGTTGAGGCTAAGAAGACCATATCAATAACAACAACAGTCAGGGTTATATAATGAGACCATTTCAATAATAGGAAATAATAATAATAAATAATAAAGAAAGAAATTTCCTTACTTGATCACTCAGTTTTTGTGTTCTTGTTACTGTAGTGGAGAAACACTTTGGAATTTAAGATTCTTTCTCTTCTAGGCTATGGTTCTGTTCCTTCTTTAATTACATGTCTTTCTTCTTCCTTATATTCATTTCTTTGATTCATTTTATTTTTAAATTAAGTTGTTAGGCACTAGATAATCACAGAGGGGCCACAGCAATCTTAAACATGTGAATAATATGTTTATAATGTGAATATGTTGTATAATTTAAATTAATTTAAACTAAAAAGCAATAGTCTTCTGTCCTAGAAAGTGTGTAATGTAGACTTTAACATATGAGAAGTCACCATCCTGCAGAACTTTTTATGCTTTTTTTTTTTTGGTTTTTCGAGGTTTTTTTGGTTTTTTGGTTTTCTGTGTAGTCCTGGCTATCCTGGAACTCACTCTGTAGACCAGGCTGGCCTCGAACTCAGAAATCCACCTGCCTCCTGCAGAACTTTTAAAACAAATAAAATTAAAATTTTTCATGTTTTAGCAGCCTGAGAAGAAAGATAAAATAATTGTTTCAGCATAGTCGGTCATTCATATATACATGAATATATATAAATCTAGAAATAAGACTAAGCTCATAATGACAGCATATGATAGAGTTCGATAAAGGAAACAAGCCTGCTTTCTCTAAAGAGAAAAACAATAAGAACTCAGAAGACAGTCAATGATACAGATATTTAAAATGGGAGGAAGCTAGTGTGGTCAGTGGATTAAGAAATATGGAGAACTAAAACATGAAGCTTCCATCTAGAAAGCTGGAAAACAATGAACCATCAATATCAAAACTAAACAACTAAGAAAATAAGAAGAAATAAACAATAAAGCCTTGAATACAAATAAAGGAAATGAAAATAAATTAGCAAGAACTATAAAGTTGATTGGCAAGATTAATGAAATGTCTAAAATTTTAAAGCACTGATCATCAAGAAGAGAAAACTATAGTATAAAATGTCAAAGAAACATGCAAATGACAATTCCTAAATTAAGTGTGATATCTTAGTTTGGTTTTGAGATGTATGCTCAAGTCCTTTCTTCATTATCAACCAGGTAATTTGAAGATTCCGTGTGTGTGTGTGTGTGTGTGTGTGTGTGTGTGTGTGTGTGTGTGTGTATCAGAGAAAAAAATTTAAGCTTTACATTAACAGAAAGTAGTGGTAAAGCAAATATTCTACATAGAGACAACTGGACAAGCATCATCTTTCTGAAGAATATCATATGGACAGTAAAAAAAATATGTAATCAAAATCACAATAGTCAGGACACTGAAAGATAAAATCAGGTTCAAATAACTTTATATTCAGCAAAATATCCAGCTAAAAAGGAAAAAGGAAAACAGATTAATATTACTTTGAAAATCTTGTTACATAGTCTTCTAAAAACGAGCATACAGCTTTGTGAACTAACAAATTTCTTTCTGAAATATATAACCAGAGAAATGGAGGCATCGTCAGACAAATGTGTACATCACTGTTCAGAGAACTGTGTAATGTAGGCATACTTGCAGACTTGTGTGCAACACAAGATAGATGTTATAAACAAAACATTAAGTCAAAGAGGCCAGGCATGAAAGATTGGTGATATATTATTGCATTTTTTAATGTTAAAAAAGTGTTGATGATAGAAGGAATTTGTGATACGAGAGAAAATATCAGACCTGTTTATTCATCTGTAATGTATTGATGCGAAGAATGGCGGGAACTTGAAGGGACAAATAAACCCTTCGTAACAAAGAAAGTAAATTCTGCAATATTGATTCTCTAAGGAAGTAACAGTTGTTTTATTCTAAAAGTATATTTCTGAGTTACAAATTGCTATTAAGAAATTGTCTTAGACAATATTCTCAATGTTTTATGCTTTTCTTTTAAGTAACAATATTTATTTTAAACAATGAATAATAATATTTATGTGTGCCATATGTCTTCGTAAAATTGGATACAACTAGGCTTATCTGTGTTACAGTGAGACATCAGAACTCCACGTAATATTTCATAAACATGTAGTTCATAAAGAGAGAAATAACTATAGAGTTCACAAATCATAATTAGTATGTAAATTCTATAGTAAACAATATATAGAATTGTATGATCTTGAAGCTGCTTCTTAGTAATCTACAATTGTGTTCATGCTGGACTTACACTAGAATTCATCGAGTTTCAGATTTTGGGGATTCTAGGGTCACTTATTTTCAGTCTTTACTCTTTATGGGATCCAGGCTACTTTCACAGTCTTTCTGTGCTTCCATTTAGATTTCACACATAGAAAAATATAATCTAATATAATTGGTCTTAACACTTTTTTTCTTTGGTTTGTTTCTGTGAATTCAAAGTGGGATGTTATATTTTTATAGCCTCTATTTGAAATAACAAAATACCTACAGTTTTGTTTTCCAGGCTTACATTAAAAGTTAATCAACCTCAACAGTCTATCATAGCTTGTTGAGAAAGAAGGGGAGACTCATGGAAGAATAACATCATTTCACTGCTCTGTTTCACAGAAACAGAAGACTAAAGAGTAAGAGTTTCCTGGCTTACACAGAACAAACAATGCTGAAATTTTTCTCATAAGACAATGACTTACAAACATCATTGCCCAATACTAAAACGGGAGAGTTATTAATCAGTTGCTGAAATCTCCCAATGCTTTTCTTTTGTAGATCAATATGAACTACTACAGATGATTGTCTGACTCATAAACCTATGATGAATGTGACAGCCAACAAAAACTCTAACCCCTGAGACTTTCAGGAGGTCCCATCTTAAAGTGGAAACAATTACTGCATTATAGACTTTTAATTTAATACGATGGTCAATGTTCTGAATCACAAATTCCCCATTGTTCTCCCAGAATATGTATTAGTTTTCTTAGTAAATTGTTATACGGAAACTATTTTCCATGCACAATGGAATAGGTGTCTCATCACTTGTAATTTTGAAAAATAACTATTGGAAAGATAAAAAGGTTGTTAACTGTCTTTAATTTTTTAAACAGTGTGTTGTTAAACTGTAAGCATATATAATTATTTGGTTTTGAAATTATATTGAAATCACATGATTCCACATTTTCTTCTCTCCAAACTCTCCCATATATAACCTATGCTTCTTTTAAAAATTCATAGCATCTTTCTTATTATTTTAACATTTATCTATGTGTAACATATAACATGCTTGATCTACATGTTGCTCATTCATATGTGGTTTTTCAGTGCTGACCATTTGGTATAGGATAACCAGTTGGTAGGCTTTTCCTGTACAAAGATTATTTCTCTTGCTCTCAGCATGTCTTTCATTGCCTATAGGTCATTATGTGGCATTAAAGCCTTCCAGGCTTTCCTCAGTCACTTCAAAATATCTATTGCTGATGTCAATATTCAGCTCATGCTGAATGGCATGTTGGTGAGATCTCATTGGTATAGTTTCTACATATTTTAGATGTAAATGACATTACATAAGTAATTTTCTCCTCAAGAAAATAATTACAGTTAGAAATAGAAAGATAGATGATAGACAAATGATACATACATAGAAGATAGATAGGTAGATAGATGATAGATAGATAGATAGATAGATAGATAGATAGATAGATAGATAGATAGAGATAAATAGAGATAGATAAGAGAGAGAAGATAAAATATATTATTCCTATAAATACCTTAATAAAAGCAATCAGGTATGACATGTAATAAAATCAAAAGTAGAAAAATGTTAACTATAATCTAGAATATATGAGAATGTATTTTATTTAATTTTCTGACAGTTCAAACTTTCATCATAAAGGTCTAGAAGAGAAAAGAAAAGAGCAAGAACTAAATATCTATACTTATTTTATTTTACAGTAATATATTGGAAGGATCTTCTAAATTATCATTAATTGACCTACGCTTGTATATATGCTATAATTTTAATTCATTGTTACTGCATGTGAAATGATTACACACAATCAAAATTTTTCTTATCTTCTTCTCTGGATAGTTCATTTACCTTCTGATTTAATATTTCTTGTACTAATATGTCCAGTCAAGGCAATCCCTCCTCACCTCTCTGGAGAACTCTGGTTTAAAAATCAAAAGCTCTCATGGTATGCTTTCTCATGGTATATATTCAAGCCATTTGCCAACACAAGACATACCTTCACATGCCTTTTACTTGATCATAAAAATTTTTAAAGAAGTTTCGTCTTCCAATTGTATTTCCTTATTTAAATCCAAACTTTTGAATGTTTTGGTTCTCATATAAGCTTTCTGATTCTTCAATTTCTATATGTTTTCTTCAAAACAATCCACAGATAAATGGAATATTTAAATGGGTTCAAGCAAGTCAAAGTTATAACAGGGTTTTCAGTTGCCTAATAGTACATAAAAAGATAATTTTTGATAATAGAATAAACTCTAGAGATTACTGCTACACTTTGACCATGATAATAATGGACTAAGCATCTGAAACTATAAACCAGCCAAAATTAAGTATTTTATTTCATAAGAACTGCTGTGGCCATGGTGTCTCTTTACAGCAATAAAGCACTAAAACACATAACTCATGCTAACGGTATTAAGTTCCATCATATCTTCAGTAGCACTACTGTAAATGTCTCAGATATCTGATTAAACCCAACACATGTAGTAATGTATCCTTTCTGTATTTCCCAAATTCCTGTCTTACTATGGCTATTGTAACTTATTTCTATATACTATAGCCAGTACTTTTAAAGGGTATTTTTGAACTCACCATTCAATTAAATAAAATCTTTCCATTGCTGCCTAACTTTAAGTTTATGACTTCTTCATAATTTATCCCCAGATTCCTTTCTTACTGAAGTCCCACAACTATATCAAACCACCTACCACTCTCCTTTTCTTACAAAAGTTGCTGTATTAGCTAGGCAGGGTCTAAGTCTTAGAATCCCACTCCATATTCCACTTTAGCTTGTCTTTTTTTAACACAAACTTTGTCTCTAACTTTAAATTTCCTGTTGATCTTTTTCTATTCAAATAATACATTTTGTATTTCTTATTACCCTGCTTGTTTCTTTTTTCTCCTCCTCCTCTTCTTCCTCCTCCTCCTCCTCTTTCTCCTCCTCCTCCTCCTCCTCCTCCTCCTCCTCCTCCTCCTCCTCCTCCTCCTCCTCTTCTTCCTCCTCTTTCTCCTCCTCCTCTTCTTCCTTCTCCTCCTCCTTCACTGTAGACCTGCATGAGTGGTCACTAATAACCAGGTTACAGAATCAATATCAGGCTGTCTTGAATTCTTCTCTGCCAATAAAATTGCTGCAAAAGTTTGAAATTTAGCCTCAGGCAGATTTTAAGACAAAGGTAAAAAGCAGCCGATAGCTAAGCATGCATAGAATTTACAGTTATAGGTAAACTTAATAATAGCTCCTATTGGCCACTGCTACAAACTGATAAGTGTTCTATAGAACAAAGATTTATGTGACAGAGAGCAGAAAAATCTTTTAAAAATACAATTTAGGTATTAACCATACTTAATGAATCTTGAGATTTTGAAGAGTATCAGTATGTATGCTAAGATTTATAAAAACTACTTTCCAACCTCCATAAAGCCCACTTGTTACTCTTCTACATTTGTTTAGTTCCAGTTCTCTCAAATATCCTCCTTTTTGTAACCATGGTTCCTTTCAATACTCTTTGTGGACAGAGAAGATAATCTTTGAATTCCTGGACTTTAACTCAGCTTTACAGTGTATTTTAATAAACGTTTGGACAATAATCCCCTCAAGTTGAGGTAGGAGTTAGAGTGCTCAAGGTATCAACAAAATAAATTGACATAATTTTGTAGTCAAAATTAACAGAACTTAAGAGAAACATTGGACGCACATATTAAATGGCAAAGAGGAGACTCAAATGGATCCTAATATAGCATGCAGAAATCCAGAATACATCCCACTGAAACATTTTGCATGTTACAATATTAGCAGTGGCTGCTTATAGGGAAGAGAGTCTATAGAATAGAATAAATATTTCTAATTCTAATTTGTACATCTGTGTACAAATATCATCATTATGCAATTATTTTAAAGGCCAAAACAAATTCCAATCCAAATGTACATATATCTGTGTGTCAGTGATGTGTAACATTATAAGCTACTAAAGAACAGTGTGTAATCATTAAAATACTTAAATGAGAACGTATTGTCATGGAAATTGTTCAGGATATACTGTTAGTAAAACAGTGTATAGATGACACAGTGTGAAATAATAAAGCCTTGGAGTTAGTTTTCTATCCTCACAGTCCAGCTTAGTCATTCTGACATTCAGCTCACAAGCCTGAGAAGCTACTTAATTTTGTCTACTTTGCTTTACTTCTGGAGAAAATGCTATGTTATTGGATTCACTGAGACTGTCTTCATAGAATTATGAAGATTGAGAAAATTTCATTAAATTCTAGTTATTCCATTTTACCTTAATACATTTACTTTTATAGAAAATAAATATGAAATGAATAAACATATATAGAAATATCCCTTAAATAATGTGAACAATAGCCAGCATGTCCAACTAACAAACAATGCTATTCTCTTGAACCTAGATGTGGCCTATGATTAAAACCCCAGCACTTAGGTGGTGGAATCAGGAAAATCAAGGAGAGTTTGGGACCAGTTAAGACTATACAGTTCCCTCTGGGTAGTAAATACTTGGACAAAATTAAAAGAAAGAAAATTTCTAATCAGAAAATATATCCAAATATTGATTCAAGTATTCACTATAGGAATTAATTACATGAGCTTCCTAGATCAATGTCTTGAAGGTTAAACAAAGAGATAATTTACTTTTAGTGTGACACTTGTGGGCAGGCAAATATAATGTCATCTTTGCATCCCAGAGCAAAGCACACTTCTTATTTAAAGAGGTAGGATTAACTTGTTTACCAAAACTGTCTCTTATGTGCTCAGTGATTTCACAATAAACTGTTTAAGTCGGAAACAAATTGTCAGTATTAATAGGAAAAATATATTTTAAAATAAATGCAAAACAAGTACATGAAAATGAATTTTACGGTCATGTCAAAAGATCTTTCCAGTGCAGGCAAGGAACTAATGGTACCTAGCTGATAATTCTCCTGACTAGGCTATCTTGATATGGTGAAGGGAGGTTTGCAACAATCGTAAAAACTGGTGAATTTTTCTTTTAGGGTGAGATTGGAGCCATCTATGATAGGTTAAGGCTGGCAGGTGGCCTTCCTGGACGTGGCCAACTACTTTTGCATGGCTTATGATGGGTGAGCTCTATGAGGCAAAGTCCTTAAAGAGACTTCTTCCCAGGATTGCTTCACTCAGCTGATATTCCTTTCCTGATATAACTAAGTGTACATTAACAATCACTAGGTATTAGCCTACCTTATTGAGCAGATTTCTGCAGATCAAGATGTACTATCTTCTAATGATGTTATATACACATTCCTATAAGGTCCTATAAGAATTCCTAAAATTATACTAGTACTTATTAAACTCTTTATAATAGGACTGCTATTACAACTCTCTCTGATATGAAAACTGCAATTAGAACCCTGCCAGTCTCCATGTGTAAGGAGTTAATTGCTTCTGAGATAGAAAGCAGGCATTTACAACTTAAAACACAATCCAAGAGGTTAAAACAATTAACCAAAGGTCATAAAAGGGAACTAGCAATTTATTGTAAGTGTAAGGACAGAAGATCAAATATTGACTGAGTTTATTTATACAAAACTTCAATGATATCTCAGTCATAAAAATTATGGTTTTTAACTCTCCATGAATTTGTGGAGCCAATGACAGAAAATTAATGTTTAGCCAGATAATTACTCTTAATAAAAACATGTTTAAAAATCTCTGTTGTAAATCTTGCTCAATTTATGATGTGAAATAATGTTTGAACTTTTAGTGAAGGTTTGTTAAAGGAAAGAATGCTTGGGAAAATGATGTGATCATACCCCTAAAAGAATACAAAAAAGCTAGGAACAATTACATTACATAACACTGTTACATCAGAGCAGGAGGAGAGAGCAAGATTATGAGGAAGAATGACAATAGAGTAGAGTAAATTTGAAATTAAAAAGGGAGCTTAGAAATTAAGAGAGCAATATGCAGAATACAGAGACAGAGCAAGACAAAGAAGAACCTACAGAGAAAGCAGCAAAAGCAGGCAGGTTTCTCCTTCTCCTGGGGCAGAACAGTTTTCTTTTTAACAGCAAAGCAGGCTTAGTTTTACTAAAGAGGACAAAGCTTTTTTTTTTTTTTTTTTTTTTTTTTTTCTTACAGTCTTGGGTTTAGTTTATTTACCAATAAAAGGGAAGAGGCCTTTTTTTTTCTATGTCATAAAAATTGTAGCTCATTTTTCATCCAGAATGTGTGAGTTCTTTCTGCACTGGCACTAGGGCTTTTGCTGCATATGCTTATGTAAGTATAGATATATGTGTGTACTTATGTAAGTAAGAGATAAATAGCTGAGCCCAACTGGAATGCATGAAGGTGTACGCATATGTAAGCATCAATTTGTATATGAATGTATGGAAGTTTACACATATTTGCTTGTGTAAAAGTTGTTCTTTCTTCTCCAATAAAAGTTTATTGCTCCAAACCTTCCTTCCACCTGACAAGTGAGAGGAGAGGCTTCTGGGCAAGAGGAAAAAAGCCCTAGCAATTAATCTTTTACTTAATCCCCTGCTGTTTTACAATGTAGTGCTAAAAGCCAGAGCCTACCATTTTGGCTTCAGAGGAACTGAGAGAAGTGGGCCAAGTAAAATAACTTAGAATCAAGATAGATAAATTATTATTAAAATAAAAGCAACCCTAATATCTTGCAAACCAAATCTTGTCCCCACTGACGTTCTTTTTTTTTTTTTAATTTCACTTATCTTGACTTTTATTATTAACAGCTTTCCTAATAACAATTTTATCTTGTTAAAATCAGAGACAGAAAATGTTTTATATGGTAATTATACAGAATTAAAATTGAATCATGTATTCAAACTTAAGAAACAAAATTCTCTTAAAATAAAATAAAATTTTAAATTAAAGATGCATAATACTTATCTTTCCTTTTTAGGTTAAAATTTTTTTTAATTCTTTATTTATTTTTTTGATACTTTATTTACATTTCCAATGTTTCCCCCTTTCCAGGTCTCCTCTTTGGAAACCAGGTGGAATACCCCCACTGATGTTCTTTACCCTTGATTGCCTTCAAAAGAGAACCAAAATTCTGACAGCCCTGTGCTTAGTGCTTGGAGAACTAAACTTCATTTAAAGGGAAACTATGATAATAGTATTATTTATTTTTATTAAGTTTTATTAAGTTGTTGACTGCTTATACCAAAATGTATCAGGCATGTGTAGATTGAAGCTAGAAAACTCCATCATGAATGTCTTGTTAATAAAAGCCTCTCTGGACATTATCTTCTCTAGATGTTTACACTGCTATACAAATTACTATAAAGTATAACTTCATTGATTTCAACAAAGTCAGAGAGTTCCCTTGATAAGCAGCAGAAGACTGAAGAACAACCAAGAGTTTCTCTGATGGTGAGTTAGAAAGTGACAGATTAAAGCAGTACTTTCAAGCATTCCCATTTGCATAAAGCCATACAGCTCAGAAGAGTGACCTTTAGTGTTTTACAATTCAAAAATCAACTCCCATTCTCTGTTTCATTCATCATACCAGATGTTCTGATTACAATTCCCTGGTCATCATCTACGTGTGCGTGTTTATATAATTACAAGAGGAAAGAGGTTAAAACATGTGCCTAATCCAATATTGACAGAATGAACTGATAGAAGGTTTCATACTGGGGAATCAGGAGAGAAGGAGAGAGTAAATGTGATCCCTATAAATATACATAAGCAACAACCAAAATTATTTTCTAACCCAACCTTCAAATACAGATTCTTCCCACTAGACATGAAAAGCAACATGCATCCTTATCTGCCTGGTGTGAAGTAGTTGAAAGCAGTCTAGAGGCACAGGAGGAGTTTGCACTGCATTTACAGGATGCCATGAATATGTATGTCACTTTTTTTCAGAGGACAACAAATAATCCATACTCCTAAATTGAGTAAAAGTGCCATTTGTTTTTCTTCTCACATACCTCTTTGTCCCACAGAAAATGTGGCACAAAGCACACATGGAAAAAAGCTGAGAGAAGACTATCTACATGCACATTCACAGAATGAAGACAAATACAAAGTGGTACAAATGTAAAGAGAGATATTTTTCCTCTAGAGCAGTCAGGATGTTTAGGCTATTATGTACACTGCCTACATCTCAGTCCATCTAAGAGTTTTATCTAGTATCTCTTGATAAAAATGGACATTCTACTGCTACCACTAAATCCTATGTGTCTCATTTCAATCTTATGGGAATTTAAAGGATAAAAATAGAAAGCATTAAGATTTGCTTTAAAATATATATTTCTAAATGTTTAATTATGTGCATTTGTGTGTGTGTGTGTGTGTGTGTGTGTGTGTATCAGTGGAGACATTTGTACATATGAGTGCTGGTACACACAGAAGACAGAGGTATCAGATAACCAGGAGCTGCAGTAACAGGGTGTCATGAGCTGCTATCTTGATGCTGGTGACAGAACCTAGGTCCTCTTGTAAGACCAGTGGCACATTATAAACTGCTGAAATATCTCTTTAACCTAATCCCTTTTGTGACATTAACTAACTGAACTTTAAGCTAGTCAATTAGGTATTCTTTGCTTGAGTTTACCTGGATATGAGAAGAGGAGCTTCAAGGATCAAAGGAAGGGAAGATCTTTTGCTGGCTTTTTCATCTGTCTGATTCCCACACCCAGCAAAAAGCACAGAACATAGAAGACATTTAGTAAACCATGGTGAAAATGAAAGAGTGGGTAATTTAGAAGAGCAATAAATAAGACTCTTGCCAGTCTAGACTCTCTGTGACATTTTGTAGTTTATTTTCATGGCAAGCAAAATTGCTTTGTTCAAAAGCACACAGTAGAGAAATAGAGAAAACTCAAACTCCAATCCTTCTAACAAGAAGCATCAAACAACTCTGCTGTATTTCAGCATAGCTACAAAGATAAAAGATAGATTATATAAACATGTATACATATATAAACATAGAGTTGAGATGGAGTGGCATTTAGGAATTCAATTTTAAATGCAAACTTTATTTTTCATTGATTCTCTCATAGAATCTGCCTATTCTATGAATCTGCCAAAAGTTAAAGGCAAAAAAAAAAAAAAAAAAAATGAAATTGCTTCATCTAGTATTAAAGATGAAAAATTATTTGAAATTGTAAGCCCTTCCCTTTTAGATATTGTACATGCTATTTCTACAGTTTTCCAGATCTACATTAAATGTATAGGTTCAGGCCACCCACACTGGATTGTAGATTCACAACATTTAATTGCAGCTAAAAAAGGAAGCTATTTAATATTATATTTTAAATATTATATATAGCAATAGAGAAACTATTATATTTTGGTTAGCAAAATAAAATAAAACATAGAAAAATATGTTCATTATAAAATAATTCATTACATAGTTATTTAAACAAAGTATTGGCTTCTTAAATGTCATTATATAGGTAATTACCCAAACTTCTTATCTTCTAACAGCTGTTAGAAGAGTGATCAGGATAGTTGATCAGTTCTATAATTTCCATCTGGCCATTTGACTAAGATGAGTATAATGACTATTCCAGAAATCAGAAACTGGGTATTCTTAAAGGATACATTTACTTCTACCTAATTTTGGTATTTATCACTTAATTATAAACTTTGTTTATTTCAGTTAATATTTCATATGCATTTAACTAGGCTAAAAACCTCATGGTTCCTCATGAAAAACAGAAGGTCCTTTTTTTTTTTTTTTAATTCATTCTTTTAATTTAATCTTTTTTTTTTTTTTTTTTTTTTTTTTTTTTTTTTTTTTACACTCCAGATTTTATTTCCCTCCTGGTCCAGCCTGACTGTTCCACATCTCATACCTCCTCCCTGCCCCCTGTCTCCATGAGGATGTTCCCAGCCCCCCATCTCCCACCCCCACCAATTGAAGATTCTGTTATAATTGTTAATCTTGTTTCTTACTGTTCATTCAAAATATTGAAATCCGAATCTCCGAGTGATATATACATTCTCACATTCATTGCAGCATTATTTCATATAGCAAAAATTTGGAAATAAATAAGATACACAAAACATAGATACATACACACTATAGAATATTAATCAGGCTTAAAATATAGAAGTTCTTGTTGATAAGACCTTAAGAGTTTAGCTTCTAATATTACTAGCAGAAACAATGTCAGCAAACTTCCAGATCCTTCGGCTCTTATCATCTTTCTGTCTCTTCTTCGGCAATGTTCCTGAAAGCCTCATGTATTGGAATGCTTTGTAGATGTATCTATTTGGCCTGAGGTCTTCAACTACTCATTATGATTGGTTGTTGTTTTCTGTAAAAATGACAAATATCAGATGACCTAGTTATGCTAGAATGCTATCGTAAGCAATACTTTTTGAAGATAAGTTAAATTTTTTATGTAAAACAATGGACTTCTAGTAAGTTTTGTGGAAAATAATGAAAAAGCCAGCTGAATTCTCAGCAACACCATTCATACATTTATTTTTCTGAGGCTGACAAGAAAAGGGGGGCAATAAGAAAAAATCTTTATAATATTCAGTGATGTGTAGATAATTGCTCAATTATTCAACTGGAATCCCCTAGTTGCATAATGGAAATATTTGTAAAAATAGTCTAAAATCAATTTAAAATTTTAAGTTGATTGCTCTGTGATTCATAATACAAAGACTATTAGAC
This sequence comes from Uromys caudimaculatus, assembly GCA_028551405.1. Lineage (NCBI taxonomy): Eukaryota > Metazoa > Chordata > Mammalia > Rodentia > Muridae > Uromys > Uromys caudimaculatus. Next base: position 1,649,227 of record CM052720.1, on the reverse strand, counting down.
CCACATGAATTTTAACAAAATAGAAATACTGTTCCACACCAAATTCCTGCTTTGTGGAATTGCGGTGGAGGTTCAGGTGACCAAGAATAAGAAATATGAATCAATTCCAGGCAGAGCAAGAAAAGGGGTCCAAATCATGAGATTTCAGGAACAGATGCAAATGAAAATCAGAATAGAGATGAATAAAAGAAAAAAGGTCTTCAAATTTGAGAAGGTAATACAATGCCCTCATTTGATTCCAGAAGGTAGAAAGCTGAAATGACTTTGCAGCGTATATGAAAATGTATATGCATGCATGTAAATAAGTATTTAAATATAAACATGTGTTTTATGTATACAGATACAGTTGTATTTAGACAGACAGAATGACAGATCATGAGGATTAGGTTACAGTAAATTAGATTTCAGGAAAAGTATGAGTAGTTAAGCATTTCTGTGACATTTTGCTGGAACGCAACACTCATATACCAAAGGCTTCTGTGTGACTATGAACTGGGAACAGAAGCAACAGATAAAATGGTCCTGACAGCCAGAGAGTTCACTCTATGGTCCTTCCTCTCTCCTGCGGCCTGTCTTTTTGAATCTACTTTTGCTCTCTTTCTCTCTGTCTGTCCAAGGCACTTTTCATTTTTCTCTTTGGTTATCTCACTTTTTAGTCCAATCATGTTCTCAAAACCCACTACTCAAAACTTTAGGATGTTCAAATTTATTGAAGTACTTAAGTATCCCACTTGAGGTTTCTCTGTACTTTTACCCAACTACACTGCATATCTGTATTACCCAAAGCTCACACACCTACTACTGCCCTGATCAAGTAGCTTCCAGAGTTTACTACTTCGCATAAATCTTTTCCCAGTACTTATTTATGTACAAAATTTGTGTATTCTCTGATGAGTGCTGCATAAAAGTCCCTGCAGTTCCTTGGATTTTAAGTTACAAATCTTGCTTTACAAACAGCTTATATGTTACTGCCTCTGCCTCGTTACCACATACCCTGTGAATTTTTGCCATCTGGCTTTGCCTTGAGAGTACACTAAATTCTTCTTCAGACACCACCAAGAAAAAAATTCAGCAGCAAATGTCTATTTTCTTCTTTAAAACATTTCAGTAATAGGTTTTGTCGTATCAGAGTTAAAACTTTTTTTTGTGGTTTCTGAGACTAAAAGCTTTACTCGTGTTGAGATAAAACATATGCTACTCTTCTTGTTGAATTGTTTTGCCATATCACTTTGTAAAAATAAGTTTTTCTTTTTTTGTATTACATAAGCCCTATCTACTTCATGCTCTTGTATATCAAATACATCAAATACCATATTACCAGTGAATAAGGCCTAAGAAGACAGACAAATGTTTTTCATATCATTCTGTCTCCAGCATCTATTCTAAATCTACTATTAAATATAGCTGAATAAATGTTATTATTTCTGAAAGAAGACCCAGAGGCCACATATTTTGTTTGTTTTAGATATTTCTCATTTTGCCAGAATAAATAATAAAAACAGAATACCACAACCTTTTGAATGTTTGGATTTATCTTTGCAAACCACCTCAATTGTATTACAAAATATTTGTATAATTTTTCATATTTTAAGGTATAATAAGAAAGGGAATGTAACCCTGTCTCAGAAAACCAAAAAGAAAAAAAAAAAAAAGAAAGGGAATGTATTGCTAAATTAATAAAATATGCTATGAAATTAATTATTGAATTAGTAGAGGAATTATATTCACTTAAAATGTAATATCAAGTATAAAGCAATCCATAATGTTAAGCCTACATGCACATTTTCTGAGATTTTTGTTCACAAAACTCTATATAGATATATATCTAGTCTTCATTAGGGGCATCTCTACTTGAGGAAATAGTTATTGTACAGCCATCTGAGAGTTCTGGACATTTGTGAATAAGGGTGAGGAGAAAAGTTCATTCCCTTACCTTCACTATGATATTATGCCCAAAATAGCATATAAAGTTGTCTTTGGCCCAGAAAGAACATTTTGATTACATTTAACAAAAACAAGAAAGTCAGCTTTCACAGAACTTGAGTTATCTTTTTGGCAGCAACACCTACATCACCTAATTTTGTGAGCTTCAACTCCTCCCATGAAAATTTGCTCACTAGCTTCCCATTCTTGATTCTGTAGGGCTAGAAATAAACTCTTTAATTTATTGTCACAAGGGAATTAAAATAAAACAGCCAGACTAAAGTGTTCATATATAAACATTGGGATAAAACTTCCAGCTATGTTCAGTTAACTGAATGCCTAGAGAAGTCAGACAGATAGGAGAAGCATTCTACAAAATATAAATAGCTATGAAAATTCAAATTGTTATTATGGTCATCTCATGACAGCAAATTATAGATAATCAAACTATATGAAACATGCTAAGGTCCATGGAAGGATAGAGTGGGAGGAACCATGTTGGAGCAGAGGTAGTGAAAGTCTATATTTTTTAAGCTTTAATCTTCAGGCAGGTATAATCTTTATTTTTTCATTGTTTTCTTTATCTGTTAGCTTCTTGAAAATGTCTGTTTTTCATGTCTTTTTATGACTTTTACTATTTTACAATCCTGACATTGCCTCCCTCCTGGTCCCCCCTCCCACAGTTCCTCATCCCATTACTTCTCCACCCTGTCTCCAAGAGGATGTTCCCTACACCTTCCAGGTCTCACAACTCCCTGGGACCTCAGGTCTCTTGAGGGTTACGCTGTTTCAGCCACTGAATCCAGACATGGCAGTCCTCTGACATATATGTGTGTGTGTGTGTGTGTGTGTGTGTGTGTGTGTGTGTGTGTGTGTGTGTGTGTGTGTGTGTGTGTGTCGGGGACCTCAGACCAGTTCGTGTATGCTGCCTGGTTGGTGCCTCAGTATTTGAGAGATCTCCAAGGTCCAGGTTAGTTGAGACTGCTGGTCTTCAGGCTGCTGCCCACTCTCCCCTTATCTATTCAATATAAGACTTGAAGTTTTAGCTAGAGCAATAAGACAACAAAAGGAGATCAAGGGGATACAAATTGGCAAAGAAGGAGTCAAGGTATCACTATTTGCAGATGACATGATAGTATACATAAGTGACCACAAAAATTCTACCAGAGAACATCTACAGCTGATAAACAACTTCAGCAAAGTGGCTGGATATAAAATTAACTCAAACAAATCAGTAGCCTTCCTTTATACAAATGATAAATGGGCTGAGAAAGAAAATAGGGAAACAACACCCTTCACAAAAGTCACAAATAATATAAAATATCTTGCTGTAACTCTAACCAAACAAGTGAAAGCTCTGTATGACAAGAACTTCAAGTCTCTCAAGAAAGAAATCAAAGAAGAGCTCAGAAAATGGAGAGATCTCCCGTGCTAATGAATTGGTAGGAATAACATAGTAAAAATGGCCATCCTACCAAAAGGAATCTACAGTAAAATAGGAATCCCAATAAAAGTTTCAACACAATTCTTCACAGACATGGAAAAAAGAATTCTCAATTTCATATGGGAAAACAAAAACCCAGGACAGAAAAAAAAAATCTTAACAACAAAAGAACTTCTCGGGCAACCACCATCACTGACCTCAAGCTGTACTACAGAGCAATAGTGATATCTGCCAACATCTAACTAAGACACATACAGATACTCACAAATAACCATCAGATGGAGTCCAAGCACCCCAACTGAAGAGTTAGGGGAAAGACTGAAGATGTTGAAGGGGGTTACAACACCACAGGAAGAACAACGATATCAAATAATTGGACCCCCCAAAGCTCCCAGGGACTAAACCACTAACCAAAGAGTTTACATTGGTGAGTCCATGGCTCCAGCTACTTATGTAGCAGAGGACTGCCTTATTTGGCATCAATGGGAACAGAAGTCTTTGGTCCTATGGAGGCTTGTTGCCCCAGCAGAGGGGTATGCTAGAAGCATGAGGTGGGAGTGGGTGGATGGGTGGGGGAGCACCCTCTTAGAGGCAAAGGGGAGGGGGGTGGGATGGGAGGGGTTTGCAGAGACTCAGAGACCAGGAAGGGGGATAAGATTTGAAATGTAAATAATAAAATAACGATTTATTTTTAAAACAAACAAACAAACAAAACTGCATGGTATTGTTACAGAGACAGACAGGTAGACTCATGGAATAGAATTGAAGACTGAGTTACAAGCCCCCACACTTATGGTCACTTAATCTTTGACAGAGAAGCCACAAATATACAATGGATAAATGGTGCTGGTCTAACTGGCACTCTGTATGTAGAAAAATGAAAATAGATCCATATTTGTCACCTTGCACAAAGTTCAAGTCCAAATGGATCAAGGTAGTGAAAGTCTTTATAACTAACATTATTTCTGTTCTTGTCATTTCCTCTGCAACCACCTACAGAGTCTGAAAAATTACCTATCAGTTGCCTAATAGACCCAATTATTTCATAAGCTAATTTACTGTGCAACCACAAAGCCAAGATTTTACTATGTTATCCACAATCTTGATGATCATCATCTAACATGTCTTCAATTTTTACTTTGAAATATTTCAGCCCTATCACCAACTGTTCAGATATTCTAACTTTCCCTTCAACTAAAGTCTTTAAGAATAATTGCTGTTATCATTAATTTGGCAATTTGTTTATATTTGTTCCAGCAAAGACTTAATATGGCTCATTTGGCAATTAATCATGTAGTGTAGTATTGTTCCTCATGGCATCTGTTCTGCTTTTTCATCAAACTATTATTCATGCTTCCTTCCCTTTGTATACTTTGGTCTCCTAATCAGACACTAGGCGCCATTATAAATGGGCCACACTTTGACTTTCTAGACACATGCACATCCCCAGGCTCATTCACAACTTTACTTAAATTTTATCCTTAAAAATGAATAGAGGAGCACATTCCTCCCTGTTTGTGATGATAGACAGTTGTCTATGAGAAACTCCAACAACTAAAATACAAAATTATTAGCAGTTCAACCTTGTACCTCACACATTCCCCTTACATTTCCTCAGGTGCTAGGAAGTTGTCAACTGCTCTAGGAATTGGCATTGGTGCCTCCATTTCCCAAAGCTCATCTTCTTCTCTGGGCAGTTCATATAAACTAGCTGATCAATGCCAAGTGGCAAGTATCATGCCATCACTTTAACTGTGATAGTTCTAAGAGCCATATTAGCTTAGAATGATCCTAGTACATAGTTCGTTGCATGAGTGACTCTTATATTGCTTGTTTGTTAATTTGTCAAATCTTGTTATCTCCCTTTCTTCTACAAAATTTCTACCACTAATGTCCATTTCACAGAAAATAGTAAATAAAGCACAAAGTACATCATCATCTCTTTCTTATTTACCCACCAGAATCTCTTAATTCCACTTAATAGTCAGTTAAAATTAATTATCTTCAAGCCAGAATGATGACAAAGAGGGCAAAGGTATTTGCCTACAAGTCTGACAATTTAATTCAATCCTAGGACCCACATCATGAAACTATTTGATTCCTCTAAATTGTTTGTTGCCTTATACACATTCACTTTTTAAAATAATTATCTGACTATTCTATGCTTCACTCTCTATTCCAGTGTTAAGAGTAACTTCAACAATAGACACTTATATTAATCCACTGTTGGGTTTTTGCTGAATATTAAATCAGTTGCAATACACTCTCAAAGTATAGAAGAAAAAAAAGAGTACTCTTAAAAGAAGAAAAAATGGCTCCTTAGCTAAATATTTATTTACAGTCATTAAAAAGTCTTTTAAGAGAAACTTGAGATGAATCTTGAGATTATAGTATTTGGCAGAGAGAGGTAAAGAAGTAGAAGAAAATCTGAATGAGGACTCAATACAGACCTATATAAGAATATAGACATGAGAGAAATCATAACATAAGACAGATCAATTTCTATAGTATAAATATTCCCAACACTGCCTATTTCAAAATTTTGACCATTTAGTAACCATCAAAAGCATTCCCCCTGTTCCTATAGTTATCCTGACATAAGCCCATCTAAATTATTCTCATTATTATGGTTTGTGAAAAGGAGAAAGATAATTGAAATCCAACATTCATTCATGTTTCTGCATCCTGACTGTGGATACAATATGACCAGCAGCCTCAAGCTCCTGCTACTGGCTTTCTTATCATGACTGATTATACCCTCCAATTGAGAGGCAAAGTAAACCCTTTCTCTCTTTGATTCTCTAAGTCATTGTATCACATCAGTAGGTAAAAGATAAACCTACATAACATTTCTCCTTGTGCTCAGCCTTTCCTTTGTAGTGCCCACCACAGTCAGAACAATATTCCAATAGGCATTAATCAAGACATCTAGTTTTGAGTTTGGGGAATAATTGAGAGACCTAGAGGGCATAGAACTCCACAGGAAAACTAACTGAGTCAACTAACCTGCACCCTGAGGTGCTCCCAGAGATAGAAACACCAACAAAGAGCATACTTGGGCTGGAAAGAGTCCCTGCCCCTGGACATATGTAGCAGATATGGAGCTCAGTCTTCATGTGGGTCCCCCAACAACTGGATTCGGGGCTTGTCTGCCTGTGGATCCTGTTCCACTGACTGGACTACCTTGTCTGACCTCAATGGAGAGGATGTGCCCATTCCTGCAGGGACTTGATATGCCAGGGAGAACTGGTACCCAATGAGGACCTCCCCTTTCTGAGAGGAGAACATTAGAGGGGATGTAGAGAAGGACTGGGGTAGAGAGCCACAATCAGGATGTAAAAATGAACAAATAAATAAATGAATAGAAAAATTTCAGCCTTTTATAAGTATGAAGATTTATAAAATTCTTAAGCACATTTATAGCTTCATTGCATTGCCCCCTAATCTTGTTCACCTTGCATAAATCAGTTTAGTTCTTTGGTAGTCCAGCTTGGACATATACATGTTTCTGTATTTATAGGAGTTTTTTTCTGTTTACTCATTTTTCTTAAAAGCAGCTTGATCAATATTTTACTTCTCTCAATTTTCCAATTAGCCTAGGAGTTACAACTATTCACATATTGATAATTCTTATAAATCTAATTTAAATTTATAAGGGAAGAGGCCAATGGTCTAGAATCCTACAAAAGTAACTACAGGCTATTAAGGAATATCCAGAATAGGAAAAGTAGTCTTCCCCAGGGAAGAGTTACAGAAATTGGTTTTCCTATAACAGTGCTCAGCCCTGAACACATACATACAACTATGATTATACAGACTGAGCAAGTTTTAATTACATAGTTAAGAATGTGCACATATACATAAAGAGATTATATGAGGGAGGAAGGTCTGTATATCATTATATTATCATGACTAACATACATACACACAACATACACATATAATTATATATAACTATAATTAATGAAATAAAAAGCCATGAGTTTGAAAGACAGCAAAGAGCAATATATGAGAGAGTTCAGAGGGAGTAAAAGTAAAGGGGAAATGATGCAAAATTACAATATTTCAGCTGAACCAGACAAAAGATAGTGAAAAGTTCCACCCTCCTCAGTAACTCAGACATGATAATATGATACTGTACAGATCATCACCCTTCATTATAACGTATCCTTTCTGTCCTATATTTTATGACACTCTTCAGTTTATCTGCTCCAAAGTTATGTTTAGATTTGCCAATTATTTAATTTTGCCTATGTGTTTTTCAATTCCTTGTCCATTGCTAATAAGTAATAGTGTCAGGGTTTGGTGCCCCACCCTCTGCCATGGAATGGATCCCAAGTTGGGCCAGTCACTGGTCAACCATTCCTTTATAGTCTCTGCTCCATCTTTGTGTCTATATTTCTTTTAGATAGGAGCAATTTTAGGTTAAAAAATTTGTAAGTAGGTTGGTGTGACCATCCCTTCACTGGGGGCCCTGTCTGGCTACTGGAGGTGGTCTTTCAAGGTTCCACATCTCCACTGTTGGGCATTTCACCTAAGGTCACCTGCACTGTGCCCAGGGAGCCTCCCCAATCCCAGGTGCCTGGGACTTCCTAGAGATTCACTCAACCCCCACCCATGGTAGCTGCATATTTCCTTTCATTCTCCTGGCCCTCTGTGCCTCTCTCTCTCTTACTAATTTATTAAAATTGACTGTTTTTGGAAGTTTTTTTTCAGCTTCTGAAAATTATAATCGCAATTGTGTATTGGCAAGTTATTATTAATTTGATCAATTAGTTCTATAGCCAAAAGTTAAGTGATTGTACTAGAAAATGGTTCTTTTTCATCTTTAACTAACAAAGGGTATTTGATTCAAGATAAGAAAACAAGGACTGTTGACTGAAAACCTATAACCCTCCTTCAAGTATTTAACACTTCACCTCTGGAATTTGATCGCTGTGAGCTTGTGTCTTTCATCTGCGGACCCAAGAGAACCTGGGCAGGTGGCTGGTAGCACGGCCCACCTAGGAACATTAAAGCAGGGTAGTAAAACCTACGTGCTACATATGGCATGCCAGTGGAAGGCAAGAATCCACTATTAAATTAAGAAATTCTCAGATGCATTACACACATACGATATAGTTCAATAGCGGGGAGAACTGATTTCTCAGTGGAGCGGAGCCAAATCAGGTGGCTCTAGCACATGAAACTAAACCAAAAGAAGACAGCTGCTGGCAGAGAGAGCATAAACTAAGAGGCTGAGAACTGCTGTGCAAACAGGCTGGCTGGTTCCCCAGGTGCTAGGAGGAAGACCCTGAGAGACAGAGGGCAGATGGTACTTCCTACAAACAAATAATAAATACAGAGATATATAAATATTGAGGCTTCTGATATTTTTTAAAAATTAGGTCAAAAGCAGGGGGTAAGGAGCCTATCCTATCTCAGACAGTAGATAGAAACATAGGCCCTGAGAATTATTTATAGAGAAAGAAAGAGACATACTACAATATGTACCCACAGAGATATTAATCTCCATAGTAGTGAGGATTTAAGTTTGTACAGATGTATAAATAATTTAGGCCTTGATCTCATGTAGGTTGGGGCAGAAGACAGGAGAAACACTGTCTCAACAGAGAATATTTGTTCAGATTGCTTTAATTGCTTTGAATTTTTTAATTATTAAAGTGAATGTAGTTATGAGTTTGGTGGTTATATTAAAATTCCTCTGCGAGAGAGGGCAAGTTATACCCTTAATGAATTCTGGTTACTAGACCAAGGACATGCTATTTTGGAAGAGATGCTCTCTATTTATGCTACCAGGAAAGGAGAAAAGGCTCTGGACCTCTTCCAGAGTAATATGGATCAGATATGAAAGAGGAAGACCACCTAAAGATCTCGAAAAATTTGAGAAAATCAAACAAGACAGGTAACTTTGTTGCTAGTGATTTTTAAAAATTGTAGCCTTGCACCGATTAGGCTCTGGAATCAGTAGCCAACTGTTGGCTAGTCAGCCCCCACCCACATCTAGCCAACACCTTCCGGAGATCTCAAGCTCTGAGATCTAAGCTCTGAGAACAGCCACTGCCTGCATTCACAAGAGCAAGGCCTGGGAATGCCTGGAGCTACCTCTCACATTGCACCAACAGACCACTAATGACCACCCCCGGCTGTTGCGGGCTCTCAACACCAGACAATCTTAATATTTAAAAACCAACCAGATGACACAAGGGCTAGGTGCAGAATCTATTGTCCTAAGCTCATCTTATGTTGGATTCTTTTGGTGGCAGAGGCCAGGCAGTCACCAGGTCTGTCACCCCAGCCCCCATGGTGCTCACGCTCCTCTCCTCTCTCTACTGCCTGGTTGAAAAAGCCTTTCTCTATACCAAGTCCTCCTCTTCTCTGGGACACGGAAAAGTCGCCTTCATATCATTGCCCAGCGATTATCTTCTGTCGTCTTTGGTTTTTCTTTTTTTTTTTTTTTTTTTGGTTTTTTTTTTTTTTTTTTTTTTGGTTTTTTTGAGACAGGGTTTCTCCGTGTAGCTCTGGCTGTCCTGGAACTCACTCTGTAGACCAGGCTGGCCTCGAACTCAGAAATCCGCCTGCCCCTGCCCCCCAAGTGCTGGGATTAAAGGTGTGCGCCACCACCGCCCGGCCAGTCTTCTGTCGTCTTTAGCTAATCAAACAATTAGCAAACCTCTGCCTACCTAACTTGACCTGCTGATTCGCTGAACATTGGAACAGCCAAATAACTGGCGTAGACATAAAAATGTCTATAGCAAAAACTTCAACTAAAATTAGACAATGAATCTTGTGGGTTATAAAATCCTTAAGATTCTTCATGTTATCCTTCATATGGCATAAACAAACACGTATTACAATTGGTTAATAATAAAAATAACTCGTAAAAAAGACATACGTCTTTTACTTGCTCAAATAAGGAGCAAAATTTCATCCTTAACTAATCTGTGCACCCTGAACAATCCATACGAATATCTTAATAGTACTAAAATTTTGGTTGTGAGATTTATATATTACAAAATATAAAGCTTTGGCAAGATTCATCCTCAGAGTTGCTGAATTGATCTGCTTGGTCCCGTGCGTCCTGATGCTGCATAAAACAGCTTCGGGGATTGCTGTTGATTCCAGATCTTTTTGCCTCTTCCAACATTTCAGACTGATCTGGTCAACACTTCAGTCACGCCCTGAAGCTTCTAAACATACAGAGACTGGATAACAAATAAAGCTAGCTTTCTTAAGAATAAACAATTTTCTAATTTTCCTAGCCCTCCCCACCCTTTAAAAGAATTTATCACCCCTAATCAACAGGAAAAAGCCATGGAGAGTCATCAGCCCGGTATCTTGGGTTTGGGTGTCTGGTTATGGTTATTTTACAAATTATAGATAGATTGTTGTTTTAAGGGATGATTTGGAAATGGTCATAAATTTGAACAGAGAGAAAATAATTGAGATGAAATACTAAATTTATTCTTAAACAAAACATTGTGTAGCCATAATCTTACATTGATAAAAATCTTTGAAATTGACATAAAGTTGAAGTTACAATTTCTTATTTTGGTACAGAATTTATATATTGATATAAAATTAAGGTTTTCATTGGTACAAATCTGTATATTGATATAAAATTTGAAATTAATATTATTACTTTTAGATAGGCACTGTGCCTGTACAACTCATTGAAGAACAAGATGATTAAATAACACAAGTGGCCACTGGCCACTTCCCTGATTGGACCTGAGGTGGTAGGAGAAGGTTTAGAGGTGCCCAGCCATTGAGGTAGCCAACACATTTTAAAATTAACACACGTGTGTGTGTGTGTGTGTGTGTGTGTGTGTGTGTGTGTGTGTGTGTGTGTTTTCCATTCACCACAGATCTGCGATAGCTCCTAAAGCTCAAAGAGGTACAGCCAAAAAATTCACCTCAACAATGTACTCAGAAGCCTGGCTTTATTATTTTGTATTTTTGCAACTTTTGAAATATGCATATATTTAAAAAGTGACTATGGATACTTTTCAAATGCATTGCATTCGTCAGTAAGACAGACATCACAGTATTCCACTAAGGATTTCTCTCCAAGTGTGCCATCTAGGTAGTGTTTTTATAACTTTTGCACATTCATAAAAGATATAAAAACTGAATCAATAATACAGTGTGGAGGCAACTAACATAACTATCAAAATGAATAAACTAACAGAGAGAAACAAACCTATCTCTGATTCAGCTTCTCCACATACTATGGCTTAAGTGCTTTCCCTGTTTTTTGGATTTCTCATGGTAGTTTATAAAACTGCTCATTTCGTCACTGTCTCTGGATGTCAAAGAAATATTTCCTGATGAAGAAAAATGTAGCAGATTTTGTTAGACTTGTGAAAAAAATAAATAGGTTCTAAGAAATTATATTAAACCATTTTTCTTTTAAAATTAATAATCTGAGGTACTGTACAGACAAAAATTTCCTTCAGAAATTTTTTGAAATTCTTGTAATGCAGACTGTAGCTTAAGTTATGGTTGGTAGATGGGGACACTAAATGAGGGGGGATGTTTTATTAATATTGATATTGATTTTAAAAGAAATAAAATTAATCATTTTCCTACATTATAAATATAATCTTATATGATATTGCAATTATCTTTTATTATTTTTAGTAGAAGAATTAAACAACTGTAAGTACATGGCAGAAAATATTCATTTATCATTTTAGTTATGCATATAATAACAAATGTTACAGCCATCATGCCCCTATTTAATGACAGATCGTACATGATATAGAGGAGCCTCATTATATACATCTACACTTAATATGCTATATTAAAAAGACTTTTGCCCATACTAAAGCTACTTCTAAATTTTCTCTGTCAGAGTAAGCAGTTTATTAGGTAGCATGTTTGATGAGAGCAATTAAACTCACATTTTTTTCCAGGATGGTGACATCTTCTGGAGCTAAGACACACAGCTTCAAACAAAAACACCAAATATAATGAAAGGAGAAAAAAGTCTACATTGTAAGTTCTCATTAATATTTTTTCTACTTTCCTAGCTGTCAGAACCACAATAAGCTACTTTGTGATCTTCGTATCCCATATGCAAAATACGCAGCTGATCCTCCAATAGGATAAAATGTTCTATGATATCTGAAAGAAAAATCTAAATTGACTTCATCTGGAATATAAGTTAAAATATGAAATTTTAATACACTTCATTAGCATGGCTTAGGAGTTAACCAAGAACCAGCTTCTCTGAGGGTCTTTTTGGGTGATTCTCCTTTGATATCAGTGTGGTCTTCACAGTTTATATAATTTTCTCAGGATAATCAGCTTCATTTCAGGTATTCACAAATTACAGCGTCTTTGTACTTACATGTACATCTACTTCCTAGTGCTCCCTCTGGTTCTTCTTTTCTTCTTGACCCCTCTATTGCATATTCATCATCCTTGCCTGTGTAATGGTTCTATATTGTAGATTTTATTTTATAATTCAACTTTCCAAGAAGCATCCACAACTTAATTGAGTAATCACTTCTGGTTGAGAGTACAGGTTTTTCCATACAAGGTTCTTTACAGGTCTTTGTCTACTATTGATTACATTAACTATGGAGAAATAAGAGACACCTTGATTTTTTTCTGTTGCTGTAATTAGACATGCTGCCCAATAGGTTACGAGCACTTATTGCTCTTGTATAGGACCCTGTTTCAGTTTCCAGAAACTAAACCAGGTAAGTATCTCATAACTGCCTGTGACTCTAGTTCCAGGGGATTAGATGTTGTCTGGCCTCTGAAGTCATCTGTACACACTTGGTGCTCATAAACTCACTAAAGCATGAACACATACACACAATAATAAACTAATCTTAAAGAATATTATAGTAAAACACTTTGACCAAAACAACTTAATATTTTTCATGTGTCTATAATTCTGATTATATATTATATTTAATTCCTATTATAATTTCACTCACTGAAATTCTATTTTAAAACATCAGGATATTAAAAAATCCTATATCCCTTCCCTGATATTTTAGAGCTATATGCCAATTATGCTCTATTTTACATACTAAATGTGTTTCATTTACAAAACTCCATTTTAATATTTCTTAAAAAGATGAGAAATTCCCTTCCTCTCTGTCCCAAGAACCACACAGGCTAATGAATTTTATTTGGTGGTCAATAATTAGTCACTGCACACATTAATGTAATTATAACTTAATACTTAATGAATATTAGATCTTTGAGACAGGATTGTAACTGCTGGGATCCTCATTAGTGAACAATGGAAGAGGTTAGAATTTGAATTGTATCAGTGGAAAAAAACAAGAAGGGTGTTACACTATACACATACACACAGATACACATACACACACACACACACGCACACACACATGTAGGGAAGGTTGTGTGTATATTAGGAGATAAGGCCCTTATATTTATGAAGAAAAGGCATAGAAGAAATGGTGTGCTACAAGCTGCATAGTTAGTCTTTTTAATGGAGAAATTGGATAAATCATAAGTGCAGATAATTGGGAGTGGGATTTCCTGATCTCTAAAGCAGAGCTCCTAAGTAAAGGGAATGGCCAAGTGCCAGTCCCCATTGGTGAAAGTGTGCCTGCTATGTCCAAGAAACAATAAGGATGTCTTTGGGAATGAGGAGGAAAGTGACATGAAGGCTGAGGGCAGAGATACAAGTATAGGAAGTAGACTAGGCCCTTAGAGGCAGTTGTAAGGATTTTAAGTTTTTCCAGTAGAACACCATGATTCTTCTATTTTAGAAAAGTCGTTTTGGCTTTTGTGTCATTAAGAAAGAAATGGCAGCCAACCAGAATCTTCCTAGGTTGTTTCAGTCAAAATGGAGGTAAGAGATGTTAGTGGCATTGCTAAAACATCAGGGTAATGGTCATGAGAAGTGCTCCAATTCTGGTTATTATCTGAAGATGAAGGTTACAGATTGCGTGACAGATATTATGTTCATAATAAGGGAAAGAGACAATTTACCAAAAATAAATCCCTTATTTTAAAGGCCTTTGTGACTGAGAGAATGTCACAGCCAACTATTGATTCAGAGTTATATTTTTAAAGGCCAATAAACAAAAACAACTTGGGATTAAAGAGCCATATAGGAATAGAAGGGTAGAATTACGGTACAAATTTCGGATTCATCAGACTATGGAAAAGATTTTAAATTGTAAAGATTATATTTAAAAAATCCAAGAAAATAATAACAATAACAACAACAACAACAAAGACTACAGGAAAAGATATGAAAAAAAAAATCCAAGAACTGGGAGTTGGAGAAATTTCCAAATGGAGGAGATTCACAAAACCTCAATAGTGACCAAGAAAGAACAGATGTGATTGAAAGGAACTGGAGAGTAGTGGGGCCCAGAAGCTTAGAGAAGATAGTTTTTGGAAGATAGGGTGGAGGATACAGAGTTTTCAATATGAAGACAGTATTAACTAACGTTGGGGATTACAGGGCAGGGATAGTAGGAGAGTAGAGATATTGTTAGGAAAGTAATTGTGAAATAATATCCAGGATGAGAAATGAAAACACATGAAAACAAGGGTAGAATTATAGAAAGATATAAAACTAATCACAATTTGACACCAACAACCCAAATAACCCAATTTAAAAAATAGGGTAAAAAACTCAACAGAATTCTCAACAGAGGAATCTCAAATGGCTGAGAAGCACTTAAAGAAATGTTCAATGTCCTTTGTCATCAGGGAAATGCAAATCAAAATGACTCTGAGATTCCATTCTATACCCATCAGAATGGTTAAGATAAAAATCTCAAGTGATAGCACATGCTGGTGAGGATGTGGAGCAAAGGGAACACTCTCCTCCACGAAGTGCTGGTGGGAGTGCAAACGTGTACAACCACTTTAAAAATCAATTCAGCAGTTTCTGTTGTAGAAAACATTTAAGCCCAATTCAGGATTTCTACCCTGCCTTTGATCATTCGGTTCCCAGACAAAAGACACACGTGACCTTTATATTTACAATAAGCCTTTAGCAGCACTAATGCTGTGCAAATATACATCCTCTATGTTATTATAATGTATTTCCTATCAATAGCCTCAAGTTATTACACACTATGTTTCATCTGGGCTCCTCGTAACCCCAACTGGCCAACCCTCAGGGCCATGTTTTCTTGACTCCTAATCCATGGCATTCTTCTCCTCTCTCCACCTTATTCTCTCTTCCCTAGTGGTCTCCTCTGATTCCAAGGCCTGGAACACTAATTCCTGCCTATCTCAATTCTGCCAAGCTTGTCTGGAGAAAAACCAACCACCCACCCAAACAAACAAAAGGAATCCATAAAATATTTTACAAAAATAGTAAGTCATGGGTTAATGTGGTCACTGTGAGAAATCATGGGCACCTGAAGATTTCCTTGCATTTGTAAACAATTACTAAGTATTACCTTCACAACACAGCTTACCAGACTACTGAGCAATTCTTAATCAAAATATCTATGTGGACCCATTTTTGTATAAATAAATAAAAAAAAAAAAACCTGAAGTGATAAAAAAAGAAAACTAATCACAATATTTGTTTTTAGTCTTTACATTTTTCCCTCATGATCACAAAACATTCAATTAATATAGCCCCTCCCATCTCTACTGCAGTTAAAAGAAAGTGACATTGCCTATGTAATAGTAATATTTTGTTTAAGGTGAATTTGTAATAACATGTTTTTAATGTATTTTTAATGTGCCTAGTATTTTTCTAGGCTTACATCCATGTGTTGTTATTCATTTATGCTTAAAATGATGACTTCAATCTGCATTTCACTGATGAAGAAAATGAAGCACAAGAAAGTTAAGCACCAACAGGCATACACGGGAAAATTGCAGGGACTGTGATGCAGACCTGTGAGATTTGTCTTCACAACTGCTCTTAACTACTATTTTATTTTGCATCTCAAGAAATATGATTCATATGTTGCCTGAGGCATAGGAGAAATTCCACAGATGTTCACTGAATTTGACTGTCGGCATCAGTGTGATTTTCATTCTCAAATCTAGAAATAATCTTTCACCAAGGATTTCATGGGTAGTTCCTAAAAGCATCCATGGAGCTCAAGAGGAGTTTTCAGGTAGAGAAGATAAGGATGCCAAGGGGTGCAATCTGGGCCACTTACAGATAAGAGTGGTCACAGCTGTTCATACCCCAGATGACTACCTCTCCTTTTAAAAGCAAAACCCAAATGGATCTGAAGCAGTCCAAATGTACAACCAGGTAGTTAACATTCATTTCCTTGTTGAAATGCCCCATATGCTAGACTCTGATTAGTTCTCTTGGCACTCACACGGATACTAATCTAGACTGGTTGCTTTCTGGCTGTGGGATTCTGTAATAAAGTGAAGCAGAGAGTCAAACAAAACGAAATGTCAGCTCAGTGCCAACATGATTCTGATCTTCCAATGTCATTCAGAGTTCAGCTTTCAACTAAAGCTCTAGAGTAGCTTCTGAGAAACCTTTAGTAATAAACTGGTAACATTCTTTTACTTCTACCTGACTCTTCAGTGTGTTTTTCTGCATTACCTCACAGTTGTTTTTCTTAAACAAAGTAGAACTTACCATCATTCATTTTTAAAGAAAATGTGATTAGCATGCCAGAGTTAAAAAGTAAAAAAAAAAAAAAAAAAAAATTACATTGTATATTTATAGAATCTGGCTATACATGTCACAAGGACATTTTATGTACCAAAATACTTTTGTTTGTGGCTCCATAGTAGTTGCCATAACACAACACTGATATAACAATTAAATAACAATTAAACAACAGACAAGCCTTATTCCAAAATGATTATGTTCGAGCACCTTACATGTCTCAGAATTTTCTCTCCATAGAGGAAATTTAATCCAGTGACATGACTGCTCCAATCACATCCAAAGACTTAGGTCTGTGTGATCTAGATGTAATGCAGACATACCACACACCTTTGAATCCCTCTAGTTAGAATACAGATATACTGTTAGTAATTTTAAGGTAAAATTAGCTTGCAAAAGGATGCAGTTATGTTTGAAAGTAGTGTTTAATGGAGTGGCAGACAGACGAAGTGATGCATCAGAGAAAGATTTGACAGAATGGGTCAGAAATAGGATATATGAAACTCTCCAGAGAACAGACAGGAATATATTTTAATAGACTATATTTTGTTCATATTCTTTCCTCTCTCTCTCTCTCAACTCCTGCTAAATCATCCCATATCCCTATACATGCAACTTTATACTTTCTCTTCCTCTCTCTAAGAAAATATAAAATATAAAAAATAATAAAGCAAAATCCCAAAACTAAAAGCACAGACACTTTAAAAAATTGTTCTTTGTTTTATGTTGGCCAACTACTTCAGGGCATAGGGTATGGGTTATACATCCTAGGATACTCCATTTGGAGAAAACTGGTTTTCCACTTCCCAGTAGGTATCAATTGCAAGTAGCATCTTGGTTAGAGGTTGAGACTTTGTATCCACTTCCCGTTCTCCATGCTGGGATTTTTCCAGTTTGAACATGAACAGGTCTTAAGCATGCTATCATGATGTGTGTGAGTTCATATACGAATCAATTCCGTTGTGTTTAGAAGATACGATTTCCTTGTTGCCATACATCACCTCTGACTCCTATAATCTTTCTGTCTCTTCTTCCTTATTGATGCATGAGCCTTCAGGGGAAGAATTTAATAAAAAGCAACCTGCCTGCAAGATAAACTAGTATAATAGTGGCAGAAATGTTATAGGAGTAACCAATCACTTGAAAATTGGATTTAAGGCCTACTCCATGAAGTAGAATCTATATCTGATCTTGCTACAGTGGCCAAGATCCTGAGACTAGATTGATCATGGGCCCTAGAGAAAAACCTACTACCATTATTTTGCTGAAGGAACATAGCAATAAAATATTCCTAATGCATTACTATTCTCATATATCAGTGCCTTTAATGTTTCTCTTTATTTATTAATGTTTAAAAGTCAATTCTAAAAGAAATTTATTATTTTGAAGTGTGATATATTGAAATCAAGTAACGTACATGTAGCTACCATTAAATAATCAATTCTCTACTTGTGACTTGAAATTTTATTAATTTATTCCTTTATTCCTTTATTCCTTTATTCCTTTATTTATTTATTTATTTATTTATTTATTTATTTATTTATTTATATTAACTGAAAGTGATTTGAATTTTGTGGACCTGGCCCAAGAGGTTTCAGTGGAGAATTTCAATATGTGGACTAGAGACTGTTTTTGTGGTATTTTGGTGAAGAATGTGACTACTTTTTGCCCTTGTCTCAAAAGTATGCCTGAGGCTAATGTGAAGAGACTTGGATTAATTGTACAGACAAAGGAAGTCTCAGATAGGCTCATCATAGACTTTGTTCTCTGGTTAAGTCTCTTTAAGAGAATTTAAACAAACATAACAAGCTGAGAAAGGAAAAATATAAAATGTATGGTTCAAGTATTAAAGGGGCACCAGGAATTGAAATGGAGCTGAATCCTGTATTCAAGGATATTAAACTGAATTAAGGGAATAGCGATCTGGGAGCAAGATCCCACCCAGCTAAATTTAGGTACAAGCATGGTATTACAAGCCTTTAATCACAGGAGGCAAAGACAAGAAGATCTCTGAGTTCAAGGCCAGCCTAGAACAGAGCAAGTTCTAGATGAAGAAAATCTTAAATCCAGGCTTGGTGGGCCACACCTTTAATCCCAGTGCTTAGCAGACAGGCAAGAAGATCTCTGAGTTCAAAGTCAATCTACAGAACAAGTTCCAGGACAGCCAAGCTCAGGTAGTGAAGGAGTTGAAAAACAGAAAGCTGGTGATAATGTAATAGAACAAGGGAGCCATGTTCCAGTCCCAGCAAGCAAAAGAACTCGGCAACTTTGGGCACATGGCTCTGGCTTTATAGTTACAAGTTAACTTTCACCATGGCAGAGTATTTAAAGCATTTACAACCCAAAGCTGCTTATCACATTGCATACTCAGAAGAGAAGAACGAATGAATGTATGCTACTGTTATATCATGTTCTCAAGTCTTACGTAGCACAGAGTACTTTCCCTAAGGAATGGTGCTACACACAAGGGCATGTCTTCGAACTTCAGTTAGTATAATCAAGATAGTGTCTCAAACACAACCTCAGAGACCCACTGTCAATGTGATTTTAGATTGTTTTACATTGACAATTAACATAAACCTTCCCTTGGAAGCTCTTAATATGATGACAATCACTGAATAAGATAAACTATTCTAAAGTAAAATTGTTAAATTTTAATAGATTGTAATTTGAGGTGAGATGAAAACTCACATTTGACACTAAGAGGTCAGGCACAAAATGTTACAAATATCTGTAAACTGCATTATAAAGAACATTGGCTGAGGACATGAAGAATGTGACAGAGGACAAACTACAGAATGATGTCATTTGAGAAAAGACTTTGTTCTGAGGACAGATTTAAGAAGAATGGGAATTGGCACTGGAAATGGCAACAAAAACAAGTAAGCACAGAGGCAATAGAGACAAGTTTTTAAAATGCACAGTCCTTCCCCAGAACTCCTTCTAACTTCCTACCATTCTACATAACCTGAACCCTAGGTGCTGCAAGGTTAAACCAGACCCACTATTTTGAAACCACGATGCACTTGTTTTCAATTCTCCGTCCTCTAGAACTGTTTAATCTTTCATAAATTATTGCAGATTCCATGAATTCTCACAAATACTGTTTCTTGTGTGCAATCGCCTTTACTTCCTGCTCTACAATGTGTTTCTTATGCTGTGTTGTGAGCACAAAGGATATGAAACTAGGTTTGGCTATTTAGAATGAAGTGATGACCTTTGCAAGAACGATTTTATTGTAGTGCTTCAGGCAGAAGTCAAAAAGTAAAGGATTAAAAATAAAGTGAGTGGTAATTAGACAGAAAAAATCTGTGTGTAGAGTTAGCTACTGAAGAGTTAGTGACTTTAAGAGAACACAACCAAAGCATGAGGAAAAGAATTAAAGGTGAAGTATATGTTTGGAAAATTTATCAACTGAAGGAAAATATTTAAGATGTGAAATAGTAGATGCAATTGTGTGGCACAGAAAGTTAAAGAAGAGTGATAAATAGAAATAAAGGGAAGAGGGGAATTTTCTCTAAGACTGAAAGGGTAAAAGAAGGAGATGTTAGTACAGAAAAATTTGTTTAGATGGAAAATCAAAGATACTTCTATATTGATTGAATGCCTTCTGTAACTAAGTTGTGATTATTTTGTTGAATGATCATAGGAACTTATTAAAAACTTAAAAATTTGGAATTAATAATAAAGGAAAACTATATGACTAAAAATTTAGAAAAACAAAGTCCTCATACAACCAAACTGAAAAAAACGAATCATATAAAAGTCCTGGAGCTAAGTAGCAAAGCTATAAATATTAACATTTTCATTTCACATAATAGAAATTAATTGTAAAATGCAAGAATTAGCAAGGAGTTATGTAAGTCAGGAACTGGTGTAATTACCACAGAACTTACTTGAGCTATTTCCAACAGCAAGGATAGAGATATTTTAATTGTGTAACAGATAAATCTATGGACCTTAATCTGTCTCAGACTCAGGATTTTGGTGTTTTCACATCCCTAAATAGTCTAAGAATAAGTCAAGATATTCAGGTCAGCAATGATCCAGAAAACAATAATTAATGGTGTGTTATATTATGAACATGAGTTTACTATTTTAGAATCTTAAAAATAAACTCTTATTAAGTCTAAGCTGATAGCATTACAATCAGAATCTTAATTCGTTTTAAAGTATTAGAATGTGTTAACTTTTAAAATTTTTAAACACTTAAGGCTACCTTTCTTGATTAAAAAACTTAAGGACAGATAGTAGGATGGTTTAAAACTTAAACACATATAAAACTAAAAATAATTCAGAAAATTTACAAAAACGGTTTACAATTTACAGTGGCATAAATATTTTTGTTACTTTAACCCAGTATAAAATGCCTCAAGTTAATCATACCATTTATCTTTTTCAAAATATCACAATCAAGCAGTTGACTAAAATACAGTACAGTGTTCAAGAGCCTGTGGCAATTTGAATACACAATCTCCCACTTAGTACCTAAGTGATCTTGGAAATACAATTTCAACGTCCACACCTGCTATTGCTTTTGTGAAATAGTGAAAAAAATACACATCAATAGCATAAGAGGTTTTGTGAGACTAAACAGCCTGCCGTATAAAAAAATCAATATGACAGGCAATACAAAGTGGGATTTTAGGAAATGGTGGCTATTCATTTCAATGATGACCTCTACAACTCACAATTTTATGTTTACAGATGTTTTTCAATGATTGGGAAAAGTTTTAAAGATCAATTGCAATATTAAGAAGTACTTGCTAGTTTTTGAAACAATTTAAAAATATTGCCAATATGTTACATATTCACATGGTATTCCTTGACAAATTAGGTGAGCATATGAATAATACATGGCTAAAACTTACAAAAATGAATGAGAGATATGTTTAATATTAAAACACTACAGAAAAATATCTTTTGATTGTTTCCAAAAGTATCATGTCTTTATGATCTGTGTTTATAAGGATATGTTGATATTTGCAACTTGGAGATGCAAGTGTAATATACATATCATTAAAAATAACAATATGTTCATTCAAATGTTTATTGTTGAAATGCTAATGTGGACGATTGCAATCAGTTACTGAAATTCAGTGTGAAATGCTTCATCCATAAACTGGATCCAATTGTTCTGCTTCACCTTCATTATTCATTAATTTATTTTGATTTTCTTTCTTATATGAATACACAGAGTTTCAGGAGTCAGTCAGATTTTACCCTACCCAAGGGATATTTTTGTTCAAAATTCTCCTTTTTATTACCAATGTTGTTATTCAGATATGCCTCAATAAAACCTGATAAAAACTTTTACTAAAAAACAAGTCAAAATGAGCAAATAAATCGCACTTGGTTTTACCTTACAGATTAGTGAATCATAAAAACACAATTGAAACAGTAATATTTAATGAAATAATTCATATATAAATGTTTTAAATTACTCTATATTAATGAATGAGTTTAAAATATTTCTAAGGCTGAAGGCTGTAGTTAAAAAGTAGAGTCATTGCTAAGAATGTGAAAGGCACTGCACTCCATGTTTGTCACCAAAGTAAACAAACATTTTCTGTTCTTCGTAAGAGGAAGAATGTTCCCAATAGATGGGCTATTACATAACATTTTAAATAAGAGCTTATTGTAGCTATCTATCCTTTGTCCCAGCTAACCTTGAGGTGCATATCTCTCTGGATGGAGAATTTATTCTAAAATATCTACTGTCTCATATGCAAATATGTTCAACTTGACATTGAACAGAAGAGTCAAGAGCACTGAGCCAGATGTTTTCTGATAATTGAGTGCTCATAGCCATTCTGATGGGGGTACCTGCTACAACTCACCTGCTACAGGATAACAGATTGGGGGTGATGCATTGAGGTGCTGCAAGCTGAACCACTCTGGGAAACCCTCCTGTACTTAAGGGTCTAATAAGACTATTCTTTCCAGTTACCAGCTTAGCAGGAAAAGGATTACCTTACTGATACTAAAGCACTAAAATCATAATCTCAAGACCTGTTGTGGAGGGTAACTGAAAACATAAGGAGCATCTGGAGAAAGGGGTCTGAACAACAAACTCCCTTTCAGCTTTCTTGAAATTTCTACCATTACTAATTTCAACTAGAAATACTAAAAGGCTGTCAGAAAATCACATCTGAATTAAAATTTGCCATAATTCAGTTTTATGTGGATTCTCTACAATGTCATAAGCTATAGGAATGAGCTATCATTCCCAAAAGCATTTAAATACTACTTATTCAACATCTGAATGGTTAAGTGCCAACATGGCTGAGGTAGGGGAACAACAACACTAAAACAGTAGTATATTTACCAACAAAAAACATCCTGTCCATATACTTTCCATAATTTCTTCATCAGCAAATATACACAAGGAATGATATCAGTTCTAGGCTTTAGGGGAGGCAATATTCTGGACAGTATAACAGGCAGAATAAATAATTTATAGCCTCCCTGTCAGAAGACTATGTTGTAGAAGAGATGCAGAACATGATCTCATGAAGAGAGAATTTCAAAGCCCTAAAGAGTCCCATGACAATGATAGAGTTTGAGAGACAGCCCTGCAAGGGCACTAAGAAAGGGCACAATGTGGGTGCAGAGAGGACAGAAAAAGCAATTTAATTTGATTTCTTCCAAATATTATTGTGGAATTATGTGAACATAGATTCTTTTAATTTTTTAATATATATTAAATTAAATTTTTGTTTTGTTTCTATTTTTATTTTTTCTTTCCTTAATTATTTTATTTATTTACATTTCAAACGTTGTCCCCATTCCTGGTCTCCCCTCCACAACCCCCCCCATCCCATCTCCATCCCTTTTGACTCCAAGAGGGTACTCCCCAAGCCACCTACCTCACCTCCTGCTTCACCCTTCTAGCTAGCATCCCCCTTCGCTGGGTCATCAAACCTCCATAGGATCAAGCACTTCCCCTCCCACTGATGCCAGATAAGGCTACATATGTAGCTGCAGCTATGGACCGGTCCATGTATACTCTTTGGTTGGTGGCTTAGTCCCTGGGAGTTCTGTGGGGTACAGTTGTTCTTCCTATAGGGCTGCAATCCCCTTCAGATCATTCAGTCCTTCCCCTAACTCTTCCATTGCAGTCCACAGGTTAAGCCCAATGGTTGGCTGTGAGTATCTACATCTGCCTTTCTTTCTTTCTTTCTTTCTTTCTTTCTTTCTTTCTTTCTTTCTTTCTTTCTTTCTTTCTTTCTTTATGGATATTTGCTTTATTTAAATTTCAAATATTTCCCCTTTCCAGATCTCACCTTCGGAAACTCCCTAACCCATACCCCCTCCCCCTGCCTCTATGAGGGTTTTCCCCCATCCACCCAGCCACTCCTGTCTTCCCTCCCTAGCATTCCCCTACACTCGGGCATCTAACACCCTCAGGCCCAAGGGCCACTCCTCCCACTGATGTCCAACAAGGCCCTCCAATGCCTGACAAATTCAAAGGTGGATGCTCAAAGCAAACCATTGGACTGAGCGTGGGGTCCCAGATGGAGGAGTTGGAGAAGGGACTGAAGGAACTGAGGGGATTTGCAGCCCTATGGAGGGAGCAACAGTGTCAACTGCCTAGACCCCTGAAGCTCCCAGAGACTGGACCACCGACTAAATAATACACATGGAGGGACCCATGGATCTGCATCTGTCTTAATCAGGTGTTGGTAGAACCTCTCAAAGGACAGCCATACCAAGCTCCTGTCTGCTAGCATATCTTGGAATCAGTAATAGTGTCTGGGTTTGGTGTCTGCAGATGGATCCCAAGGTGGGGTAGTCTCTAGATGGTCTTTCCTTCCGTCTCTGCTCCATTTTTTTGTCTGCATTTCCTTTAGATTGTCTCTGCATTTCCTTTAGATAGGAACAATTCTGGGTTAAAATTTTTGAGATGGGTGTGTGGCCCTAAACACTTAACTGGGGGCCAGGTCTATATACTGGAGGTGGTCTCTTCAAGTTCTATCTCCCTGCTGTTGGGTATTTTGGCTAATGTCATCCCCATTGGATCCTGGGAGCCAACTAGCATCCCTGGAGTCTGAAACTTTCCAGTGGTTCCTCCTGTTTCCCACCACCCACTGCTACATATTTATATTAATTCTCCACGTCCTCTGAACTTCTCTCCTGTCTCCCCCCATACTTGATCCTGCTCCCCCTTTTTCGCTCCTCTCTCCTCTCACACTCAAGTCCCTCCCTCCCTCTGCCTCCCATGATTATTTTGTTGCCCCTTCTAAGTGGGATTGAAGCATTCACATTTTCCCCTTTCTTCTTCTTAAGCTTCCTATGATATGTGAGTTGTATCAGTGGGTATTGTAAGCTTTGGAGCTAATATCCACTTCAATGAGTACATACCATGTATGTCCTTTTGGGTCTGGGTGACTTCATTCAGGATATATTTATAGTATATTAATGATGACAAGAAATTGGGTATTTAGGATTATTGACACTTTTTAAACATTTTATTGAAAATATATTTTAATACAATATATTTTCATGTTATCTTTTTTCCTCAGTTCCTTCCAGATCCTCTCTACCTCTCTACCCCCCAACTTTATATTCTTTTTCACTCATACACACACACAAACACACACACACACACAAACACACATAAAACCTTCAAAAAGCCACAAAATCAGAAATTAACAATCAAAAGACCAATACTAAAAAAACTGCCCGGAGCAAAATGAGACAAAAAGTCTATAAAAATATATTGAGTCCATGTTGTGTCAGACAACTACTTCTGGGCATGGGTCCTATACTGAGGTGTGGCTAATAATTCTATTGAGAATCCACTGTAGAAGCGATTTTTCCCTTTGCTAGCAGGTAACACTTATAGATAGCTTCTTGGTTAAGGTGGGATACCCTGTCTACTTACTCTTCTCACTTCTGAGATCCTTTAATTGATTCCAAATATATCCCAATAATAACAAGCTTGTACTTGTAAACATTTTAATGGTTGGAGAAAAAGAAAAAATTGCCTGAATCAGCTCTAAAAGTATTTTTAAAAAGTCCTTTTTTATGTAAAAGAGTAGGGGAAAGTAAGGACAATTCCAAAGACCTAAGCACTGGGACAGATTTCAGAAGCATCAGCAAACCTGTATTCATCTCTCAGGCACCAATTGCTTCCTCTCTTTTTCATTGGATCTCTGTTGTTCCTGCGTAGCAATCTACTCTTTTTGTGTGTGTGATTGCTCTACTTTCTGCCTCCATCAGAACATTCTTATTGAACCTTTCCACTTTATACTTTTGCAGTTTACCTGCAAACATAGCTCAGTTTCTGTTGCTAGATAAGAAATAGAAATATAGGCGGCTGTCTTACAGGTCTCAATTCAGCAGTATATGTCCAGATGCAGACAAAGAAGAGGCCCCAACAACACTCCATTGTGGAAAAAGCTGTGCCTTTGGTAGTGACTACTCATTTGGAAGGTGGTGTGAGCAGGCAAACATGAGCTGACATGATGTGTAGGACTCCCTGGCGAGATTTAAGTTACCTCTTGCTCTTTTATGAGTTGATCTTTACTTTCATTCAGCTTCCAGAGCCATAAAGCTCCCTTTAACTCTCTAAAATTTAATCTATGTCAAGCAGATTCTGACCGGAATAACTTTCAATACTTAAGACAGTAGGTTAAATAAGAACGAGTACCCTTTTATCTACAGGTACAATTGTCCCTGTACACATAGGCATGTACTTGGAACCAAACATTTTCTGCACTATAATAAGGACATACATATCTTTGCCCTGCTTTCTTTTATAATAAAATTGTACAATTGCTTATAGAGGGAATGAAACTTGAACCATGGTCTTTCAGAATTTACATGTCAATTGCTGTGTCTAGTTAACAAATAATAGCTGTATGTAAATTCTCTGCAGTCACAAATGTGTGAATTTAAAATCAAATTCTGCATTAAATTTTTAGCTTTGTTCATTAGTTTTTATATATTTTCACATTGTGGCACAAGATGACCTGAAGCCAACTCTGTGGTCTAAAACTAACATCAAACTTGCTATAAGCCTTCTACATAAGCCTATTGAGCTCTAGTATTTCGGGGGTTCACCTATCACTACATTCAGATTTTTATGACTATATTTTCTGTTTTGTTTGTATTGTTTGAGGCAAGTTCTCACTAGGTAGATTTGGCTATGCTGGAACACACTATATAGATAAGGTTGGTTTCAAATACATAGATATTCACCTACCTCTGTTCACTTAGCGCAGAAAATTAAGGTGTTCATTACCATTGCCAGCAATGATCCTCCAGTTTAATGTAAAGAACTAATGTAAATAACAATTTATATGCCATTAAATATTAATAAATTGTCATGGATTTTGAAGCGAGAGAACAAATGAAGCAATTTTCTATCAAACAGCAATACAAGGTACTTGAAATATGACAATGCCAGAAACTACATTAGACCTTTTGCATTATATATTTTAAGTAATTATTTCTATGGTAAACTTGATACATCTAAAACTATGAGAATCATATTCTTTACCTCTCTCTCTCTCTCTCTCTCTCTCTCTCTCTCTCTCTCTCTCTCTCTCTTCTTTCTCTGGTGACAAAAGTACCTAAAATAAACTATTCAAGGAAGAAAGATTTATTTTGACTCCATGTTTCAGAGGGCTCATCTATGGTATGCTTTCTTGCCACTGAGACAGAATTCCTGACATAAAAAAGAAATAAACAACAAACAAACAAACAAAACCTTAAGGGAAAATGTTAACTTTGACTCAAGGTTTTAGAGGGTTTAACCCATGATAGCTTGATGTCACTAGCACAGGCAGAATATTGTGATAATGGGAGTGTATTAAAGAGAAGATTCTTCACCAGAAAGAAAACAGAGAAAGGGCATTCAGTAAAGGACCAGGGTATGATCTAGTGCAAGGTCATAACCTCATATTTTGAATACACCAAGGAATTTATCTATTGATTAGATCATAATACATAGAAGCCAATCACTTCCCAAAGCACATCAGCTGGCAGTCAACCCTAAACAAATTGCTTAGATTAGATATTTCATATTCAAAACAAACCAGTTATGTGGCAGTGCATTCTTGAGCCTGCTGCATAGCAGAACTCCAGCACTTTTACTGAGAGTAAAAGGAGAGGAGGTTGCTCACATCATGGTGGACAGTAAGCACAGAGGAAAGAAGAATCTTGGAGTCAAGCATAATCGTCATGGCCAAACTCCTACCCACCTACTCTCTCTAGAGAGATGTCACCTCTTAACATTCACATGAAAATCCTGCAAAAGCACCACCATCTAAGCATTCAACACAGGAACCATATGATATTCAAACCCTAATGATAATGATGGAACCATTTTGCTGTTTCCCAATAAAACTATAATCATACAAACATCATTTATGTCACATTAAACCCATAATACTCACTTCATAAATTTCTTACAGTGTTTAAGATGCTGTACTTCAATTGCTTCTATTATCTGCCTAGATTCCCAAATTGAATTTCTTGAGGAATGTTAAATAACCCCTAATAGTTTTGACTCTTTGATGAATAAGAATCAAATAACGAACCTGATAGCTTTGATACAAAAGCAATGTACCCATTCTCATTTTCAAATTCTTATAATTTAAAATTCAAAAGCATTTTATTGTGAATAACTATCCAAATTTATGAGATTTTAGTAATTTAAAATTCAGGTACAGTATTTGAGATTACTCCCTATTGATCAGCCATGAACACCAATGACATAGTAAAAGGAAGTCTCAGGTGATAGAGATACCTTGATTAAGTGTGTTTGAAGCATCTAGAGATATAATATCATCACAGTATGCTGAACCATCCCTTTCCAAATCCAATGTGTAGCAACAGAAGTTAGATACATCTGTGATGAACACTGCACAGTGTACAGCAAAGCATCACCAAATGTGAAAAGCTCACATCACATGAAACTTTCCTTCCCATATCTAATGCCATGGAGAGACAAGGTGATTCACCCAAAAGGACCCCCAAAAGTAGATGGAGTAGAGGCGACACAGAAAAGTGCTTGATAGGCAAGCAAAAACCTCTTAGGTTGATCCTTAGTGCATTGTTAAAAAGACAAGTGCCTGTAATCCTTGTGCTGAGAAGTGAGACAAGAAAAACAAACAAACAAACAAACAAAAAACACCTGGAGCTTGCTGGTCAGCCAGTCTAGCTGAATCAGTGAACCTCAGGTACAGGGGAAATATTCTGCCTCTAAGAGAAAGTTGAAGAAGGACGTGTGATATTAAAATCTGTCCTCAACATATATACAAACACTTGCACACACACACACACACACACACACACACACACACACACACACACACACACACACACACAGCCTAAGTAGTAAAATAATCACATAAGCCCATTAAAGTATTGCCAGAGGGAAAGAAAAAAAGGAATTTAGATGCTCTGGGTTAATATTCAGGATTAGCATCTTAAAAGCCAGGGGGTTAAAACCTCATAAGTTCACTTTTCCAGCATCAAGAAACTGCTCAGAAATGTTCTATGTAATTCTGACATGTAATTTCAGATCTTTCAACTGAAATTTCCTCAACTGCCAAATGATGACAGCGTATGAGTGGCTTTTTCCAACACTTTTATGAGCTTCCTCACAGTTTCATGGTATTCTTTTTTCAACAATACTAAAGATGGTCTGTTTCTTCTACCTATAGTGTAGGGCCAGATCCATAAGCCTGCTGCAATCCCGCCACTCCCTATACAGCTAAACATGCTCACAGAACAAATTAAAATTCATCCAGAACTTTTCACTTCTTAATTTATTTCCTCAGGTCAGCATGATGTTTGATGCTGAAGCTTTGCACTAACCTTCTCTGTGTATAACCCTTGCCACATTATCAGAAAGTAAGAGGTCCCATAATCACATCTTGCCTGGTATTTTAATATATTGCTATTTCCTAGTAGTATCAATTTGGCTTTTTGTCAAGATAGAATTCCACTAATGGAAAGAGCAAAGGTAATAGGAACAAAGCATAAATAGGCAGAAGGATTGTGTACAGGAATGTCAGCTTATACGACAACATTCAACATTTCTAACATGGGTATGACTGAGTCAGAGGTCAAATTGGTCTTCTTCACCTGTGTTTCCAGGACCTAAACAGTGCCAGGAACTTTCTGGGAGCAGAAATATTTATTTGTTAAATGAATCGACAAAAGAACTGCATGCCCATGAGTAATGGTTAAGAATATAGCTTATTAAATGCACATCCCTAGCCTGGCAGGTAACTAGGAACTAGTGAGCTCAAAGTAGGAGCATTACAAAACACAAAAAGGGTTTAGGGAGCCAACAAGTGATCACCTCTAGTCATCTAGAGCAAAAATGTCACCCAAGCCACTAATTGTCCAATGTCATGAAAATCACTACCAAATATGTATCACACTTAAAATAGACTGATGAAAACCAGTTATAAAAGGAGAAATATTCTCTCCTTTTAATTTTCATTCTGAGTGGCTTTTGGATAATGTATCAGATCCAACTTTCAGCATAGTGTGGCAGGGAGAATTTTGAGATCGCAGTTCATCAGATAAAGCTGTCCATTCTTGAGTAGAGTATAGTATCATGCAATGAGCTATATGTATACAAACACCCTTCAAAACAAGGAGAATACAGAAAGAACAGCACAATTCCCAAGATCATAAAACTAACTTGATTCTATCGCACCTTCCAAAACAAATATAACAGTCTTATATTTTTGTAACTAAAAAAATTAAAAACCAGACAGGTAGAGACATACATCCAAGGTATTTAACCTCCCAGAGACAGTATATGGTTTAAAAGAAACTACATCCACAGCATGCTTGCACTTACACACACACACACACACACACACACACACACACACACACACATATAAATACATATATATATATATATATATACATATATTAACAGTGACTATGCAGAATCTAGTGACTCTTGATTAAAAAGGTAAAATTGGGACAAATAATATTTAATTTTCCACCATAATAGTACTTTTACATTCCACTTTCAGACAGCTGGCATAATTGAAGACAGTTTGGAACCCCTGAGGATATCCAAACTGTCACAATTGAAGAAAAGATTTAAGTATCCTGCAGTGTAAGACCTACTCAATGACATTACAAAGCTGATTCAAAATACCATCTTTGTTGGATTCTCAATATCCAATCTATGAACAATAGGCATAATTAAATACAGAAAGCTGTAAATTAAGCAAGCAAAATGATAGAGCAAATCATTTCATGTTCGCACCTGTGAAGTACAGTATGCCGTTATTATTTCTCTAAGAACACAGAACAGGCTTGTGCATGGACAATTATCAAAAGGGTTCAGAGCAACAGCAGAAGCTCTAATGGACAATAGATTTCTTTTCAAAGACTAAAGCGATATCAATGAATGTAGTTATCAAGTCAAAGTGAGAATATACAGCTGCTGCCAAGAATTCTTTTTCATGTAGTTCAATGTTTCTAATTAAAATAAAAACTCAGGTCTCCTATTCTCAAGCCAGTAGAAACTAGAGAACACACGGACAAGCTTGTGCACATGTGCACACACACACATGAACACACACACATACACACACACAATGCAAGCTATAATTTTGTATGTCTTGTCAAAAGACCTTTTTATGCATTTCTCTGTTCATGACTACAGAAAATAGTTTGTGCAATAAAGCACTTGGTCGAGAGAAGACTATATGAAAGGAAATGGTGTCATGGTGAAAGCATAGGTTCTGAATAAAGAGGACTTAGTGGAAGTCCTACATGGCTACTTTTTGTTGTCTTGGGTAAGTTAATCATTTTCTATTTCTTCTTTTCTTTCCTTGGTAAAGTAGGGGTAATTATAGTTTACCATATCACTGGGAAACTATATCCATTAGGAGAAACTTAAAAATGAGGATCTACGTAAAGTTTCTGAAACACTGACACATGGAGACCACTCAGCAAGTGCTACCTTTTATCATTTGGTTTCAAATATACATTTGCAAATGTTACACATCTATGCAACCAAAACCAGGATTTTAAATAGATATTATTATCTTGATACGTATATGGTTCAGAATCATAATAGCAGAGATTGATGTCCCATCCATAAAATGGTTCACTATAATTTAAAAGAAAAATGTTACTCCACTGAAATCAGATGAAAATCAAACAAAAAAATACTTTCTAATGTGCACTGGGAAAACCTTGGCAAGGTGAGCAAGGTCATTGCCAGCAGAGAGACAGTGTCACCTCCGGTTTGGATTAAACTAAAAGAGCCAAGGGAAAGATCTGCCAATGAGCCCACCATGGAGGAACATAAAACCACCTGCAATATCCATTCTAGCATCTGTCTCTGGGTAGTGCCAAGCCTCCTCCCCCACACTACCCAGCTGGCCTCTTCCACACAGAGCAGTTCTATAGGCCATCATTTTTGTAATTCATTGTAGCTGGGCCTCTTACATTTGATTGTCCTAGAGGTATTCTGTGAATCCCGACACAGAAACTCAGTCTCCTTTCATGCCACAATGGATGCTGTACGTGCTTCTGCCTCTAATTCAATGCCTGCCAAAACCAAAGACCGATCCATGGATTCAATCATTGAACACATTTAATGTCACCCAAATCTATCCTCAGAGCTGTCCTGAAGAAAATGATGGGTATTAGGTTGGTCATCCACTCATTGGCCATTTTCAAATATGGATCAAATTAGAGAAGGAACAATGTATCATGTTTGAGAGAATAATGCAGCTACAAAGGGTTTTGTTGAGACAATGAGAAGGTCACGACGAACTCAGAGGAGCCATGACATTTCTGAATTTCCGTGTCTATGAAAGAATAATGATGTTACATACTTTATATGGCCTTTAGGAAGAGTAAATGGTTTAGTAAATGTGAAGTGCTTAGATAAGTTTCTCAAAGTCCTAAATATACCATAAGTGCTAATAAAATGATAATCAAGGATATCATTAAGAGGACTATGTTAACAGTTATGTTGAAAGCAAAAGACCACCCAGGTGACACCATGTTGCAACTAACATATGTTTGTAATTTAGAGAAGGATCATTAGGAAATTTCTCTGCTTTCACCAGTTTTACATGCTGTAGGAAAAAGAGTCAAATGCAATAATGTAGCTAAAAGGAATCTGCTTCAGAATGAAACATAAGATAAAGTGGCTAAAACTGATGAGAGATACAGGAAAACAGAAAAGGTAGAACGTGAGAGGACCTAAAAGTACATAAGTATCAACTAGTTTAATTCAAGATGTAATAAAAAAGTGTAAATATTCATAAATACTTATGCAACAACCACAGTGTGTAGGTCATTTGTATTTTTGAACAAAGTATGAAAATGTCAAAGGGAACTCATTATTTGTACAATTATCATGACATAAAAATAACCTAACATATGTTACTAATTTAATTCCTACAGAACTCTAACAATTCTGTATGATAAAATCTCTTGTTATGTTCTGAAACTAGAATACAGAATCATTAAGAAGTACTTTGCTATGAGGCAGAGGAATCACCTCGATGGCCATCAGGGAGAAAGAAGAGGCCCTTGGGCCTGAGGGTGCTAGAGGCCCCAGTAAAGGGGAATGTCAAGGTGGGAATATGGGAATGGGTAGGCAGGTAGGTGGGAGGTGGGATTCCCTCACAGAGGCGGGGAGGGGGAGGGGATAGGGAGTTTCCAAAGAGGAGACCCAGAAAAGGGGAAACATCGGAAATGTAAATAAAGTATCAAAAATAAAAAAAAATAAAAAATTTTAAAAAAAATTAAAAAAAATACAACACAGCAAAAAAAAAGAAGTATTTTCAGCAAAATTTCATTGCTGTGAAATGACTTTTTATTAACAAAGGAAAGAAAATGGAAAATAAGAGAGGAATTTGAAATCTTGAATTTGTCCCCAGTCTTCCCTTTAATCTTCCTCACTGTAGTGCCTTCCAAATATGAGACAGAAGATATCCATAATAACTTTAACACTTAATATACAAAGTAGAGATAAAGTATGGAATATCTTCAAGAACCAGCATCAGGACACTGGGTTAATCACTCTGGAATGATACTGTGCAATGCTTAAGTGAAAAGATTCTGACCTCGGAAAGAAATGTTTATCACTCTGGCTGAAATCATTTTTTTAGAACTGTAACAGTCATGTTCTCTTTCAGCACTAAAGATGTTAACTCTAGAAAACTCTTTTCCAAGTTTATTGTCTTCACATTTCAGTATTACTCTGGCCTTTTTTATATTAATCACAATAATCATGAAATTTTATGCAGCATAGTTAGTAGTTGAATAAGAACTTCTTTTGACTTTGTGGAATGGGAGAGATGGGTATGGTACTTGGTGCAGAAGAACAGGATCACCAAAAGGATTTGTCTAAGACAAATACTAAGCACTGTATGTTGGGGAAAATAAGAAAAATATGTAGATTTCATGGAAATAAGACAGGAAAGTTAAATGAAAGACTAAAAATACAATATGGAATAATACCAATTATACTATTATTTTAAGAGTTTTATGCTTATTCAAAGAGTGTCTTTAGCATTGTAGCCCTGGATGATGTAGCTATACTCCTAGTGGGTCATGACTGAAAAGCTTCGCTCAGTTGAGGCCTGCCTGTTCATGATGAAAGGTGCCATCCATATCTGTACCATATTTGTTTACCACTTTGGTCATGATATATTTCTCATATTCTCAAAATCAAGTTGTATCTGTGAAAGAACATAAATTCACTTTTCTGTTTTACTATTGTACAGTATTACATGTTCTCAAAAACATTTCTATAGATCAGTTTTGAAGGTTCTTACATAAAACAGATTTTTTTCGCTTTGGAGGATCTCTGTATAGTGTTATGATTCCCCTAAAAATTGGCCCCTGAAGGAGGGTTCAAATGTACAATGCTCTGCTTGCACCAGATGGGGAGTGGGGAGTGCTTAGATCCTGTGGCTATAACCTAACCAATAACTATTCTCTTAAAGAACCCATAACATGAAATAATTATCAGGTGGGTATAGGAAATGTGGTTTAGGGTAGGTGTGACTGGGTAGGTGAATCATTTGGGCTATGTCAAGTCTCCAGCTCCTTCCTGTCTCTGGTTCTATCTCTACTAAATAATGTAAGCAGCTCTCCTAACTTTTTTCTTCAATCATGATGCTCTGTCCCATCATACACCCGAGAGTAACTGAGCCAGCTGGCCAAGAACCAAATCTATAAAACCATGAGCCTAAATAACGGCTTCCTTCCTTGTTCTATCAAATGTTTTGTCAAGTTGGTACAGCCCTGTGCTATGCATGACTCCTCAGAATAAACAAAGTAGAAACTGTCTAGATTTTCTGAAGAGTGTAAGAACATTTTTCTTTTATTTCAACAAGTCTGTCATAGAGGAAAATACATAAATTAGAGGATAAAATGAGAATCTAGAGAAGCATTCCTGGAGAATGGGCCATTTGGGGATTATTCAAGTGAATAGGTTGCATGTGGCCCCAGTCTCAGGCTTTTAGTGACTTTTAGAAAAGAAAAAAACAGAAACCAATTCTTAGTTTTCTCATTTGAAATAAACATTATGGAGACAGTGCATGATATTTCCTATACACACAGCAAGTTGAATATCAGAGAGGCACTTATCATCTGAGGCAGAAGGGAAATCATTTGACCCTCTGTGGGCTTCAACCCAGTTACTCCCATATATGTACTGCTAGAAAAATATTAAGGGAAATGCAAGCATAATCTAAAATAAGAAGCAATTTGGGGGTGTCTGAAAAGGCTTGAGAGATGGTAAGCAAGAAATCAAAGGGAGAAAGCATGGCTAGATATAAAAATGTGGTCCGTTGAAATATACTCCATAGGAAAACAGAAAGCTTGTGAGGCTGTGTCCTAGCAGAAAACTCTACTGGAAGATGCTTCTCTATATTTTTCCTTTGAGTACAACTCAACCAGAGTGCTTAAGAAATCTTCAGCTATTAATAATAAATGGTGCAAGGTTTGAATTTCAGCTTTGTATATACCTGATTGTACAGGCTTGAGAAAGTTAATTTATTTTTCTAAATCTGTTTCCCCAAATGTACAATAAAATGAGTGTTGCCTGTATCTAAGAGTTATAATGGGGATCACAAGATAAAAAATACTGAAGAGTACAGAGGAGACAAGAAGAAAAGAGAACTTAAATTTGAAAACAAAACTTGCATCAGGCATGAAAGAAGGTATATTATAATAATGGGTGCCAAGATAAAATCATAATTGAGAAGAGAGACAGTGGTGATAAGCATTCTACTGGTAACTTACTCAACATAACAAGTCTTATAAAGGCAAAAACTGGAGTCATAAATAACCAGTCAGGCAGAGCCACAGAACAGTTTTCATTCCCTGGAATACAAAGAGAGCCCACTACAATACAAATAACTCTCAAGAGGATTTGATGATCCAAGAAGAAAGAATATCCTGCTATGGTTTTAATGATGACATGGAACAAGAATACTGGAAAATTCTATCCAGAGCATAAAATATCAGAAATCTATTAATATTTCAAGTACATTTTCAATACTGACAAATTCTCTGACTCTGTTCCCCTACCTAGATAATCATTTCCTTAACTTAATTTGTTAATAGAAGGAATAAAGAATGGGTAGTAGGAAGATACAAAGAAGAAGTATGATGAAAGAGGCTAAAAAGGAGAGAGGTCCAAGAATGCTGCGATTTTGATATTCTATCAAGAAAGCCAGCGTCTGTTTATTTTATACAACTACAATCCTACATTCTTCACATATGTTCAATCAGTGTCCCACTGAGATCGCAGCAATTTTTCTGTTACATTATACTCCGCTTGCTAATTATTTCTGATTTCTGGACATCATTTTATGTTGAGAATGAAAACCGATATTTTGGTTGTGCATTATTTGTCAGTTGGTAATTTATTATTTGAATTATATTTTTTCTTAAGAATATATGCAGCACTGTACTCATTGCATTAATTGGTTAAACACTCTTAAAACTATTATTAATCTTTTTTTATTTTTATTTTTTGATATTTTATTTACATTTCCAATGTTTTCCCCTTTCTAGGTCTCCTCTTTGGAAACCCCCTATCCCCCCTCCCCCACCTCTATGAGGGTATTCCACCTCCCTCCCACCCGCCCACCCACTCCCTTTTTCCCACCTTGCATTCCCCTTTACTGGGGCCTCTAACAACCTCAGGCCCAAGGACCTCTCCTCCCCCTGATGGCCAACAAGGCCCTCCTCTGCCACAAATGTGGTCTGAGCCATGGGTCCCTCGATGTGTATTCTTTGGTTGGTGGTCCAGCCTCCAAGAGGACCCGGGGGGGTGGTCAGTCCAGTTGACACTGTTGATCCCAAAACCATTATTTTTTTTTCTTCTTTTTTTTTTTCTGAGACAGGGTTTCTCTGTGTAGCCCTGGCTGTCCTGGAACTCATTCTGTAGACCAGGCTGGCCTCGAACTCAGAAATCCAACTGCCTCTGCCTCCCAAGTGCTGGGATTAAGGGCGTGCGCCACCACTGCCCGGCCCCAAAACCATTATTAATCTGAATTAACCTAAAAGCAAAGGATGACAATCTCCATGTTACAATGGGAAAATCCAGACTGACTGATGTAGAAACACCTTGCTAAGTCCAAACAGCTAAATGACCAACTAGAATTGGACCCCTGACTCGGGAGTTTGTGCCTTTACAAGGTCTTCAGATAGGATCGAATGAATAGGAATACAGTGAACATTCGTTCTCATATGGCCTATTTGACATGTGTCACTGGTCAAACTTATTGCTAGTATTTTGCTTAAGAGGTGAAAAGATTTTTATTCCTAAACATAGTTAATAGTGGGTAAGAGACCAGATAGCAACCTTGCCATAGAGCTCTTTGTAATTTTAAATTTCTATTGAGTTTCAAATACATGTATGTATGGCGATTGGGATTTCACTTCATTTAGTAAGGTTTACTCGTAGAACTGGGCTCAGGACATAAATCTTTCTGAACTAATGAATTAACTAAGTCTGCTGCTTCACAGCAAGCCTTTCAACACCATTTTCGTAGCATTACCCAAATCAGACAAACAAACAAACCTCTGAGGAAGCCATCTATAATTTAACAATCAAATGAAAAAGTGGACATTAGACCTTATACCAGAGGATAGTACTGGTATGTTGGAAACTTAGCACTAAATGTGTATATTCAGTTGATACTTCCAAACTAAGCCTTTTAGGCTTAGAAATATATCCAGTTTCTGTATTTTAATGTAAGTCTTATTACTGGTGTGGTCAACCAGAATGTAGAGCAGGAGATTGGCTGGAGAAGAAAACCCATACTGGGTCGACAGTCCTACCAGAATTAAGAACCGGCAAAGTTTAAGAGGCAAGCCTTGAGGGGAAAGGGTGGATTGGGAATTGCACAAAAGGAAGTATAAAGATCTTTCCAAAAGCATAGGATAAAGGAAAGAAAGTTTGCAAGTCATATAACTTCCTTTGTACTTTTATAATATATTTCTGTCTCCCCAGTAGCCTCTAAGACTTGTTAGGCCAAGGAGTAGATTTTGCTTATGGTGAAATCTTTACCATTTCTGGCAAACCTTGGCACTTATTAGATCCATGCAGTAAATATTTGAAGAAGATCTCAACTGAATAAGGAAGAAGTGAATTGAGTAACACAGGTTCGAAGTTGACTGGACAAAATACTTCAGTACAAATGTAGGATGATAATTACCAAGCTGTAGATCTCTAACCCCCAGAGCCTTTTAA
Organism: Uromys caudimaculatus; assembly: GCA_028551405.1. Lineage (NCBI taxonomy): Eukaryota > Metazoa > Chordata > Mammalia > Rodentia > Muridae > Uromys > Uromys caudimaculatus. The sequence goes on along the minus strand of CM052720.1, from coordinate 1,610,521 downwards.
AACACTTGTCAGATACTGTGTACGGAAGGCAAACACCACTTCTTTTGATCTACCCCTTCTATCTTCATTCCTCCCGATCCCACCACTTCTCCTTTCTACCCTTCCTTTCACTTTTTCTTGTTTTCTTCTAATATAAACTAATTATAAGCCATGAGACAATACAAATTTCTTTCCTTGATTAATGAAGTGTAGTTTAATCAGTCATTCTACTTGTATTCCTAGAACAACCTAACACTGCAGATGGACCTTATGAGTTGCTGCCAAATGGCTTAGATTTTAAGGTGTTTCTATGGTTTTCTTCATTTCTAAGGAAAGCAGTAATGAAGTCCCACATTTGATTCTTTTTAAGCTTTAATGACATCCTGTTCAGAAGTAGATGCAGCTATAGTTTATAATCAAATTAATTTTTATATAAATTCAAAGAAAAAATTCAGGCTCATACGTGGATTCTAAGAGTTTTTAATGAGATTAAGAATATCATTGATATCTTAAATGACTATCTTAAAAACAAATGTCATGTATATCATATTCATTGGACCCTCATTGAAATAAAGATCATCAGCAACTCAGGACTGTTAGAATTTCTCTAGTAAATAATCTATATAAATGCTTTTATATCAGTCAGAAACACATCTCAAAAAATGGTCACTATACCAAGAATATGTCTGATGCACAATATTTAAAAGTGGTAGTATTTTTCTTTAAAATGTTTTTCTCTGTCAGCAAATGTACAGAGAAGATAATGGGTTGCACTATTTCAAGTACTATATGTAAGTTAAAATATTCATATGTCAGCAGCTTTTAAACTCTACTTACAAATAGCTATGTGCAAAACCACTAAGCCTTTATGGCATTTTTGTAACTCTGTTATTACATAGTAACTGTGACAGTGTAAATGATTCACAGCTGAAATAAAAAATTAAACTATGAAACACTGGTGTCTGTTCATAAAATAATACTCGGGTGACATCAAGATAACAATGATCCTGTAGTATATTTAAGATTCCATCAATAGCTACTTGACTTGAGGATATTTTTAGGTTCCTCAAGCCTTTGTTGTCACAGAGGCCAAATACAAAGAGTAACTGAAATGATTAGTCTGTTAATGGAGTCTTATCTCTGCGTTAAGCTACACAAGGAACAATTTTATTTTATTAAAAGAACTGGATTCTTTACTAACTTTACTTTTGAAACACATGCTTAGAACAGGTAATTCCCACATCATTTAAAAATAAGCAAACAGAAAAAGGACAAACTAAGAAAATTATAGATTTCCTGCACACCTAGAGATCAATGTTGTAAGTACCTGGAAGATACTAATGCAGGCAAAAAAAAATCAATATGACTCCATGAGGGACATTTCTTGTTGGATTAATCTAACATCCTCTGTGTCAGAGTGACAGACCGAGTACATCTGTCAGAAGTCAAAGTCGTAGTATAGCCTGTGTTAGGGAAGACTCTCTTTTATTCTGAACCGCATCAGTGCTTTTGAAAATCCCCTTAATGGGCTTATGGAGAGTTCACACCATAGGAGAATACCCTATCTTTAATTCTACTAGTTGTCAGAAAGATCTGGCATTTAATGAAGGTTTGTTTCCTCGGACATCTTTATCTTATAAGTGCAACATGTTCTCTGCCATTTTCTACAAAGGTCTACCTTTAATTGCACAGCTTCCTTAACAACATGTTTTTTTATTTTGATCAGAATAGACTCGATCTTTTCCAAAGTAGATTGGCAAAAGTATATGCAGCTTCACAGAGCACAACGTTGACCAAAGGACAACCCATGCATGAGTGGATATCAAAAGATCAAGTGAAAGCAAAACCAAGAACTGTTGACCTTTAGTGACAAGCTGCCACCAACATGAATATGATGAATACGCCTTGGCAGGTAACCAGATTCAAAGGCTAAATATCAAAGATACACACTTATCCTCCAAAATTTATGTAATTCAGTGAATCTCAGCACCAAGAATAACTTTGAGATAATGCTGACAAAACCTTATCATTTTACTACCTAGAGACAGAAGCATAGGCATGTTCTGCAAATTTCTAAACAAAATCATCAACATCAACAGCTTTGAAACCTCAGATCTCTAGGATAAAATAGCTGGCATTTTAACACATGACAAAAATTTAAGCTAAAAGAAAATCAAACAAAACGAAACTTTCCTTGTACAAATATGACTTAGGATCTTAGGGTAAAATGTTAACCCTGTTCCTGTGTCTTCCAGACACAGCACAGCAAGCACACATAGGAATTCACGGAGATTGTGGCAGTTTAGACAATACCAGCACAAGATCAGGGGGTTGGTTTCAATTTTTTAAGAGAAAAAATATGAAGTAGGGTAAAGAGGAAAGCAGGGGAAGACCAGGCAGGAGTTAAAAAGAAAAAAGGTTTAAAACATATTGTATGAGATTATCAAAGAATAAATAAAAGCATTTTGAAAAATTGCCCTTGGGAATTAAAATACAAAAAAAAAAAAAAAACCTGGATTTCCAACAGAAAAGTACATTGAGAGATGAAGATTATAGTATACAAGCATCTTATTTAATATTTTAATTAATTATGTAAAATTCACAAAGTGAAGTACAAATATACTACCAAAAATAAAACTATTACATGAATAACTAAACTATTCAAAATTGCAAGTTTTTAAAGGATAATTTTGTTTACATTTAAAATTATGCTAAAGAGCAACAAAAAAATTAATTTTTTTATGACTTACACATCACACTAAAATTAGTCGAATACCTTCAACTTGAGTTGTTATCACTATCCTTATATTGAAGAATTTTATATTCTAAATAACCTAATTAAGTTTTATTGTATCTTAAGTCCATGATAAAACCTTATTCATCCTATAAGCATAAACCACAAGTATACTACACATAAGAACAAAACCAGAATGACTCATCCAGGAAAAAAGATGTTACCTTATGATGTATTGTTACTAAGGCTCTTTTGTTTCAAATGTTACTGTGATTCCCTGTTTCTATGGCAATGCATCGCTCCCTTACTGAAGCTTTATTACAGTCAATGTAATCCTGAATATTTCATCTCTTTTATATTTCGGAGTGCTTTATGCAAAGAACACTATGCAAATAGGTTAAGAAAATATTATGATAGTATATGTTAAGAAATGCTTGCTTGCTGTGAGGTATCCCCTCAAGCATTATTTAGTATCTTTGTTTCATAGCCTATGTAAAGCAATATGTTTGAAAAAGGTATCTTAGGTTTTCTCCCAGAGTGAGGGTCACATAATAATGCCAGTCATGTTTCAATAATTGAGTAACTCATAAGCTTGTTCTTATGAGTGCACAGGAGCAGACTGGCCTCAACCTCAGAATTCTGCCTACCTCTACCCACTGAGTGCTGGAATGAAAGGTATCCACTGCCATGCTCACCATCACCAGCAATACAAGAAAGCATTTTTTAAAAGTTATTTATTCTTCTCTCACATGTTACATAGGGCCCTAGTTTTCCCTCCTCCTCTATCCCTAGTCCTTTCCCTCCATCTGTAACCTCCTCTCCTGATCTGTTTCTCCTCCATTTCACTTCAGAAAAGGGCCAGCCTTCATGCATATCAACCAATCATGGCATATCAAGTTCTAATAAGACTAGGCACCTCCCTTCATATTAATTAAGACTGAATGAGGCAACCCAGTATGAAGGTTCTAAGAGGGTCTCAAAAGCTAGCAAAAAAGTCAGAGATAGCTCATGTTGTCACTGTTTGGAGTCCCACAAGACGAAACAACACAATTGTAACATATATGCAGATGGTGTAGGTCAGACCCATGCAGGCTCCGGGGTTGCTCGTTTAGTCTCTGTGAACCCTTATGAGCCCAGGTTAGTTGATTCTGTGAGTTTTCTTGTGCTGTCCTATAAGATGTACTGTGGTAAAGGTGGCACAGAAATTGTGAGAGAAGCCAAACAATGCTTGTTTTAGTTTGAGACCATTGCCACAAGACAGAGCACACAATTCACAGTGCATGGAGGGCCAGGACCCAGAGCACTAGATAGCCCAGAGACCTAGGATAGAATGAAGCACAATACTTCTCCGCCAACCCCGAAAAAAGTCAATGAAATGATATTCTGCTATACTCATAGATTTGTGCCTAGCCTAATTGTCGTCAAAGAGGCTTCACCAGCAACTAATAGAAAAAGAAGCAGAAACTCACAGGCAAACATATGCAGAGCTTGAAGAATCCTCCAGAAGAGAGGGCAGAGGATTGGAGGAGCCAGAGTGGTCATGTACAGGAAATCTTAAATCTTTAAATTGCATTCCATTTTGCCAACACTATAATCCTTTATTTATATTACACAGGTACTTCTGGTCAAATACTGGAACACGGGTAAAGATATCACTACAGATTTGTTCCTTTCACTTCCATCAACCTATGGAACACATATACTCATTCATATTTCTTCCCCTCTCCCTCTCTCCCTTATCCTACCCTGTCTGCTTCTCCCTCTTTTTTCTATTCTACAATTTGTAGAAATAAATTTACTGAAGAAATAGTAATGGATTCATTATAAAGGTGACACTTTTCAGTAAACCAAATGAAGCTACTCCAGTTCTATCTCAATAATATTATACTCAAAAACATATCTTTTTTCTTTTGTATTAAAAATTTTTAGTATTAATTACAAATAACAAGGATCCACCATGAACAGCCAAAAGTGCTACATGGTAATGAGTGGCTCAATTTGGAAGTATTTTTTCTCCTCAGCCGCCTACTTTGATGTTGTCCTGGTTGGTTGTTAATAGAATATATTAACACATAACTACAGAGACTCTAAAGAGTTACAATTACTAGGTATATTTCAATACCTAAACAGATCAATAGCATACCATTAATTTCAAAATCCATATATTTAGATTATTTGTTCTTTCACCATGAAAATAAAAATTATGAAGATAATTTATGATAATGTGAAGTTCATTAAAATTGCAATAATATAGAGGGTGGATAACTGAGTGATACTAGAAGAAGAAAAGTGTTGAAACTGATGTACATCTTCAATAAAAAAATCATGCACCAGTGACTAATAATAAATAGTAAATAATAAATAAAGAATAAATAGTCATTGGAAAAGTCTAAGTGGCATGTGAGCCAATTCAACCAGAGAAAAGTTTTATAACTAGAATAATTTGATTATAACTTAAAACAGATAGTAAATATATATTTAAAGCTATCAAGCATAAGTCTGACATCAAAAACTCCTGGTGATTCATAGAAGTCTTATAACAACTTCAGCCATGCCTCTCCCCTAAATGAGAAGAAAACAATCAAGAAAGCCTAGTAATGAGAAGAAAGAATCAGTTGTTACAAATCTCACTTGTAAATTTTTTTCTTATTTATTTATGTGCTATTTCCTCTCTCCATTCCATATGTGCTAGATTTTTATATTTAGGGACAACTGGATATACAGGTTCCTTCTGAGTTAACCTAACCTACAGCCTGATTTAGAGGAAGATGGACATTTAAGAACAAAAAGGAAATATACCTGATACTCTGGATATGGCTCTTAAAAATCAAATTCCTCTTCTCTAGCTTAATAGCATTCTTTCTAGGAAATTATAGAAACCAAGTCACTTCTGATGCACAATATCAATGGAGTTTGCTGAAGAAATGTATGTCATTCCTGGGTACTTTTCATTATGAAAGAAACAAAGGATCATTTAAAAGCAAATTCACAGACAACAACCACTTTTCCACTTTTGGCTCTCTAAGTGTCAGTGAATCTAATGGTAAGTGGAATTAATAATAGCTAAGAGTTATTTAAAATGACCATGAAATTATAATTTTAGATCTGCTGTCACATGCCAGGAAGAAGGTGGAAAAAAGGTGTGAAAAGGCTGCATTATAAGATCTGCTAGCTGATTATGTATTTTATCTCTCAAGCCTGGCTTGCTAATTAGTATGATGTTTTGCTTAAACACTAAAGTGTGTGTGACCAAAACATTGTCACAATACTTCATTTAGGTGCTTACTGTCAGTAAAAGCAACTCTCTGCATTGAGATAGTCTGTCTTCATAGGATATGTCAACATAGTGAGAGAAAAGGAAAACACAGTATGTGAACTGTTCACAAAAATTCATTCATATTTGATATAATTATAATAGACGACTGCCTTGTTAGAAGAACAGAATCTAAGGAGTGTATAATGTGGGCATGCTTATGGTATACACTGGACTTAATTTACTGTAGGGCAGACAGGATGTGAAAAAATGGGGCAAGGTCTACAAGATGAGCACAGCTAACCATTTGATTAGCATTTTAATTAAAAAATGATCAGCTATTTGTTTACCTCCTTGCTTACCAAACAAGGTCATCTTGTAGTAAAAATGCAAGGCCCTTATTCTCTTTACATTAAAAACAAAAATATGACATGAACAGAATAAGAATTATATCTTAGATCAAAAAGTGAATTTTCATTTTCTTGTGGTCCAAGCTGGCAGTTATAGTCTTCTTGTTGACAAGTACGATATTGCTTCCATACTGATGTAATCTCAGCTTAAGCCCAATATTTCATGAATGTTTCTCATTTCTATCCAAGATTTAGAGATATCAACAGTAAACACATCA